>CAUYUJ010003069.1:183850-201350 GCA_963575745.1 Prorocentrum cordatum | reverse complement strand
CGACTGTATTCCCACCAGTGAGGCCTCGGCCGGCGCTTAGCTGTTGCCTCGCGCGTCGCTTCTGCTTTAATTTTCTCGCGTTTCCTCTGCCTAATTAGTCTCTGCGTAGCCCGCTTTGACCTGACTCGCCGCCGGCGCGCTCGCCCGCGGCCGCTGACTAAAAAAGTATTCCCACCAACCCAGCCCAAAACAGCAACTGTTGCGAAGTATTCCGATTGTCGTGGTTTTCGCGCGTACCTCATCATCCGAATCGCCATCATCTTACTCATCATCCGAGTCACCATCATCATAATCATCACCATCACCATCCGAGGCATCATCACCATAATCACCATCATCATCATCATATTCATCATCATCTTCTTCATCAGCATGATCTTCATCATCTACATCATCATCATGATCTTCACCATCAACATCATATTCACAGCCAAGATCATATTCATCATCTTTACCATCTTCACCAACAGCATCATCTTCAACATCATCATCATTTTCATCAACATCACCTGCATTATCATCATCAGCATCGTCTTCACAGCCATCATCCGTATCATGTCCATCACCATCTTCTTCAGCTACAACAAGCAACAGCAAGCAACACCATCAAAACCAACAACAGCACACAATCACAACAACCAGCACCACGCAGCACCAAACAACGACCAGAAACAACAGCGACCAACACACAACAAACAACAACAATCTACAATAACAAACAACACTTCACAAAAACATGCAACATTGAACAAACACAATAACAACACACAACAAAGAACAATCCATGCGCATCCGTCAGGTAATTATCGAGCGGTCGGTCCGGGCAGCTAACCACAACGTGTAGCCCTAGCAGTAGTAGCAGCAGCAGCAGCAGCAGCAGTAGTAGTAGTAGTAGTAGTAGTCGTAGTAGTAGTAGTCGTAGTAGTCGTAGTAGTAGTAGTAGTAGTACTCGTAGTAGTAGGAGTAGTAGTAGTAGTAGTAGTACTAGTAGTAGTAGTAGTAGTAGTAGTAGTAGGAGTAGTCGTAGTAGTAGTAGTAGTAGAAGAAAAGAAGTAGTAGTAATATTAGTAGTAGAAGAAGAAGAAGTAGAAGTAGGAGTAGTAGTCGTGGTAGTAGTAGTAGTTGTAGTAGCAGTAGAAGTAGTAATAGTACTAGTAGTAGTAGTAGTAGTAGTAGTAGTAGTAGTAGTAGTAGTAGTAGTGGAAGTAGTAAAAGTGGTGGTAGTAGTAATGATAGTGGTAGTAGTGGTAGTAGTAGTAGTAGTAGTAGTAGTAGTAATGATCGTAGCAGTACAGGAAGCAGTAGTAGTAATAGCAGCCGTAGCCGTAGTAGTAGTAGTCGTAATGGTAGTAGTAGAAGTAGCAGTAGTAGTAGCAACAGTAGTAGTAGTAGTAGTAGTAGTAGTCGTAGTAGTAGTAGTAGTAATAGTAGTAGGGTAGTCGTAAAATCGTAGTAATGGTAGCCGTAGCAATCGTAGTCGTAGTAATAGTAGTAGTCGTCGTAGTGATAGTTGTAGTAGAAGTCATAGTAGTAGTAGTAGTAGTAGTAGTAGTAGTAGTCGTAGTAGTAGCAATAGTATTCGTAGTAGGAATAGTAGTAGCAGCAGCAGCAGTAGTAGTAGTAGTAGTAGTAGTAGTAGTAGTAACAATAGTAATAGTCGCAGTAGATGTAGTAGTAGTAGTAGTAGTAGTAGTAGCATCAGTAGCAGCAGTGCTAATAACAGTCGTAGTTGTAGTCGCAGGCGTAATGGTAGTAGGATTCGTAGCCGTGCTAGCAATAGTAGTAGTAGTTGTAGTAGTAGTAGTAGTTGTAGTAGTAGTAGTAGTAGTAGTAGTAGTAGTGGTAGTAGTAGTAGTAATAGAAAAGAGTAGTAGTCGTAGTAATAGTAGTAGCCGTAGTCGTAGTCATCGTCGTCGTAGTAGTACTGATACCAATATAAGTAGTAGTAATCGTCGGAGTAGAAGTAATATCAGTAGTCGTAGTAGTAGTAGTAGTAGTATCAGTAGTAGTAGCAGTAGTAGTAGTAGTAGTAGGTAGTAGTAGTAGTAGTATTAGCAGGAAAAGTAAGAGTAGTAATACTAGTAGTAGTAGTCGTACAGGTAGTAGTCGTAGTAGTAGTAGTAGTGGTAGTAGTAGGAGTAGTAGTAGTCGCAACAGCAGTTGTAGTAGCAGTAGTAGTAGTAGCAGTAGTAGTAATAGTAGTCGCAATAGTAGTCGTCGTAGTAATAGTAATACAAGTAGTAGTAGTAGAAGTAATAATAATAGTAGTAGTAGTAGTAGTTGTAGCCGTAGTAGTAGTAGTAGTAGTAGTAGTAGTAGTAGTAGTAGAAGTAGTAGTAGTAGTAGTAGTAGTAGTAGTAGTTTGTCATAGCTGTAGTCGTAGTAGCAGTGGTAGTAGTGGTGATATTAGTAAAAGTCGTAGAACAAGTAGTCGTAATAATAGTTGGAATACGAGTAAGAGTGGCCGGAGTAGTAGTAGTAGCACTAGTAGTACTAGTAGTCGTAGTAGTAGTAGTAGTAGTAGTAGTAGTAGTTGTAGTCGTAGTAACAGTAGTAGTAGTAGTAGTGGAAGTAGTAGTAGTAGTGATAGAAGTAGTAGTCATAGTGGTGATCTTAGTAGTAGTAGTCGTAGTAGTAGGAGTAGTAGTCATAGAAGTAGTAGTAGTAGTAGTAGTAGTAGTAGTAGTAGTAGTAATAGTGGTGGTAGTAGTAGTAGTACTAGTAGTGGTAGTGGTAGTAGTAGTAGTAGTAGTAGTAGTAGTAGCAGTAGTAGTAGTAGTAGTAATAGTACTAGTAGTAGTAGTAGTAGTAGTCGTAGCAGTAGTAGAAGTAGTAGTCATAGTGGTGATATTAGTAGTAGTAGTAGTAATAGTAGTAGTAGTAGCCGTAGTAGTAATAGTAGTCGTAGTTGCAGTAGCAGTAGTAGTAGTAGTAGTAGTAGCTGTAGTAGGAGTAGTAGTAGTAGTAGTAGTAGTAGTAGTAGTAGTAGTAGTAGTAGCAGTAGCAGTAGCAGTAGCAGTAGTAGTAATATAACATAAAACGTAGTAGTATAATGAAACAGCGAAGCAATATAACGGCCCTCAACCCGTGAATGTGCGCGGCACTAACGCGAGAGCCGCACTTTGGAAACGAGCCGCTATCCATCAGTGAAACTCTTGTAGCTCTTTGAAACGAATGTGCGCGGCTCTCAGGCGAGGGCAACATTGGGGGAAACGCATGCGAACGCTGCCACCGAGGCCCTCGGCGGAAGTCCGTATGAGGCCACGCACCGCTGTAACGGGCGGGGGAAGCGCATGCGAACACCGCCACTGGGGCCGTCGGTGGAGCTCCCTATGGGGCCACGAAACGCTGTGCTGGGCGCGTGCGAGTGCAGCCACTGAGGCCTGCGGCGGAACTCCCTATGGGGCCACGGAGCGGTGTGTTGGGCGGGGGAGTCGCGTGCAAGCGCAGCTACTGGGGCCTTCGGTGGAGCTCCCTATTGGGCCACACAGCGCTGTAGTGGGCTGGGGACACGCATGCGAGTGCAGCAACTGGGTCTTCGGTGAAGCCCACATATGGAGCAACTGGAGCAACGAAGAATTGCACTGGGCGGGAGAGACGCATGCGAGTTCCGCCACTGAGGCTTTCGGTGGAAATCCCCATGGGGCCACGAACCGCTGTGATAGGGTGGGGGGGGAACGTATGCGAGTGCGGCCAGTGGGGCTTTCGGTGCAGCTCCCTATGGGGCCACGGAGCGCTGTGCTGGGCCGGGGGGACGAATGCAAACACCGCCATTGGGGCCTTTGGTGGAGCTCCATATGGGGCCACGCAGCGCGGTACCTGATGGGGGAGAAGCATACTGATGAGGACAGATGCAGAAAGGAGGGGAAGGAGGGAGGATGAAGGAGGAGAGGAAAGGAGAAGAGACGAGAAGACGAGACGCGGGACGCTGTCTCCTCAAAACGAGGACCCAGCATCGCAGGATGGTTGGGCAAAACCTTGGCCGAGCAAGCGATGATGAGTGAACGCCCACGCGCCCGCCCCCACCCCCCAATTTGCTGGCAATGCTAAACAGGCTGCGGAAGCGACGACCGATCGGAATTCGCTAGCTAATCCAAGAAGGCGGTGGCGGCCCTGCCCTTCTCATGCGGATCACTGATTCGGGCGGGCGAATCATGAGTATGACGCTGATGGTGGTGATGATGATGCTGATGACGATGGTAATGGCGCTGATGGTGATGATGGTCATGATCATGGTCATGATCATGATCATGATGATGCTGATGATGATGCTGATGATGATGGCGACGATGCCGACGACGAAACATGTTTTTGGCTTTGCACTACCACCGTGTGTTGTTGTTTTGCGTTCGAACGCGTAATTCTTGGAACGTTTCAAGATACACTTTTGCACCTGCGCGAAAGGTCGCCCTGCTGTTTCCATGCTCTCCGCGAGCTCCAGGTCCGGGAGGCTGCCGACAGCGGCGCCATGCCAGCGGCGTTGCAGCTGCTGGCGCTTCACCCCGGTGGGGAGGCGCAGCAGAGCAGCTGGTTCCTCCTCGGCGGCGCGGCTGTCGGCCCGCGCCGACGCACCCACCAAGGCGAGGTGGCGCGCGCGCGACCCCCCTCCCGCCGCCAGACGTCTCAAACAACACTGCTTGCTACACGGCCGCGAATTACACGCGGCGGCTGGCTCGCTCGAGGCCCGCATGGTCTGATTGAACAGGGTTGACAAGGGAAGTATACAGCATGTAATCTCAACCATACGCGCGATTTGAATGTTACGTGTATGGTGTGTATATATATATAAAATATAAGTATGGCCATGATTTGGGATGTGTTGACCATGCACGCTTGTGGGGCGCGCGCGCGTCGCCAGATTTGTCGCATTTTATCAGAAACATAACGGTTCAGTAGATTTCAGCAGCTGCGCCAATGCAGCAAATTTGCAAAAGTCACACTTTCAGAACAACGAGCAAACTACAAACCCTTGCACTTACAGGGCTCTTGATGTCTATCCCTTGGAATTGGAGTGGGTGTGCTGGATTTTTGGTTGGTGCCCAGCAGGTGGGAGCCCGTGCCGGGCGGGTCTGCCGAGGCTCGTCGGGTGCCCGCCCGTGGGCGCCTCCTGCGATGGGCGGCCGTGCTGGTTTCGCCCGGTGCCCGCCCTTGGGCGCCCCGTGGGCGCCTCGTGTGCGTTGGTTGGGCGTGCCCATGTTGGTTGGGCGCCTCGTGTGCGTTGGTTGGTGGGGTCGGAACGGATGGCGTCGGAGGATCGCGCCGCATCGCCGCTGCATCGGCGAGGCATCGGCGATGCATCGCCGATGCGCCGGCGACGCATCGTCGGCATCGGCGATGCATCGGCGACGCCGACGCGAAGCATATCGGGCTGCGCATCCAGCCGCATCGCCGATGCACTGGCGATGCGGCGCGGTCCTCCGACCCCGCGTGCTCCGTGGCACCCGGGCACCTGGGCACCCAGCCGTGCCGCCGAAATCGGCGCCATACCTCACCTAACCATATGAATCCGCTAGGACACCTACAAAGGCATGCTCGGATTGGAGGAACAAGAGAAAGAGGAGGAGGAGGAGGAGGAGGAGGAGGAAGAGGAAGGAGCCTGGGGGAGGCCAGGAAGGACGAGGGAAGGCAGGAGTAGAGGCCCGCGGAACATCACGGCTGAAAGGAGGAGGTCGCTAAACAGGTCCCTCGTACTCTGGCTGCGCATCCAGCCGCATCGCCGATGCACTGGCGATGCGGCGCGATCCTCCGACCGACCCAGGCCTCGAATGCTTCGCCTTCTGCCTTGCCCCGCCTCGCGGGGCGGGGCGGGCCGCGCAGGCTGCAGCGCGCAGCCTGCACCGCACGGCTGGCGCCACATGAACTACTGCACGCAATTTTGCCGCACCTCTGCACTCTACACGTAAAATTGTGTATATATATATATATACACGTATGGAATCGGAATCGGCGAGGCAGTCGCTCGGCCTAGCCGCCAACGCACAAACAACAAACACGTACCAGAACCGCGCGCGTTGCGCCCGCACTCTTAGGCTTCAGCGCCGGGCAACTCAGTGTCACAGCGAGACGGCGTCGTAGACGGAAGCCAACTAGCAGCGCTGGTCAGGAGCCGCCAGCATTCTCGCATGGACAGACAGCGCAATACTGCTGCGGGGGAGAGAGGGAAGGGGGGGGGGAGGGGGGAGGAGAATGAGGGAAGGCGGCAGAAGTCAAGGAACCAGAGAAAGAGAAAGGGCAACAGGGCACGCAAAGGAGGGAGAAGGGAAACTGACACAATGAGGAAGATCGACCCGCGCTCAGAGGGGGGAGGGAGGTCCAGGACCAGCGCCGTCGGGAGAGACAGAGAGAGAGAGAGCAAGAGAGCGAGCGCGCTCGCGGGGCGCACCACGGCCGCCCAGCGCTGCCCACGCTCTGGCCAGACCTGTCGCTACCCTGGAATGACGGGCCTGGGTCCTGATGCGTGCGCGAAGGAGGCCTATGGCACGGGCGGGAAAAGGCGGGGCACCTGGAGCGAAGGGGGAGACGGAGTGCAGACAGTCGATGGCCAGGCAGGCTAACAGAAAGGCATCAAGATTCATGGGGAGGAGGCGCGGGAGAAAGGATGGGTCTTGGCCGTACTCGTCAGGAAGAAATCGGTGACTGCACTGCGGAACGCCAACTGCGATCGGACAAGCCACATAGTGTAACAGATTCCCCCCCCTGTCGCGCCTCGCGGCGCCCATGCCTGCGCCCCACGGAGCTACAGATGTAGCGTCGGGTCGTATTCCACGCGTTGAACAGGCGGTCGAAACAGGCTGAAGCGACAAAGGCAGGGAGATGGGCACCTAAGGCGTGGAGGCGCGTGAAACCTCGGTCAGCAAATTCCGCGGGGCGGCCGGGCATCCATTTCTCGACGCGCGGGCGCAGGATGGAGGAAATGGGAGGCATGCGGGTGGATATGTGCAACTGCTCTTGTACAGCTGATTGAAATCGATTAGCTGCGATATCCCCAGGCTGCGGATGCGCGGGATAGAACTGAGCATGTGCGTGCTTCGTTTGCCTGACAATTGAGTGTTTTGACATCATCTCAGACCTCCAACTAACGCAGCATTCATCTAATTTCCCATGCAAGCCCACCAGCCTAAAAAGTAACCGCATGCCGATGATAATAAGGACCCCCCTTTCCACGCCAGAGTTGATTATCCACGGCCAAAAAGAATTTGGCCAGGGGCGCGGGGCGCGGAGGCCGAACTTTTTTATCATTGTGAACAATTCACCATCGAGGTTAACTTCCTTCTATTTTGAGGTCGCAATATCAAGCGAAGCGAAGACGTTTTCGAGGATGTCTGAAGCGAAACCAGCAATTGTTGGAGGCAACCTCAAGCGAAACAATTCATTTTCCAAGGATGTCCAAAGCGGAACCAACAATTCTTCGAGGATGTCTCCAGCGAAGCGAGAGACTTGTCGACGAGAGACTTCCTCCTCCTCCTCCTCCTCCTCTCTCGTGTTGTTTTGTTTTTTTCTTGTTTTTTTTTTCTCTCTCTCTCTCTCTCTCTTTCTCTTTCTTCGTCTCCGTTTCTCTCTCCCTCTCTCTCTGTCTTTCTCCTTCTCCCCCTGGCCCCCTTGAGTTGTTTTTTTGTTTTATGTTTCCCGCTGTGATTTACTATCCAAGGAAACCGAGGCACATGAGGCACCCTACACGAGCAAATGAAAATCTGAATTCCCATTGATTACTTACAAATAAATTTAATAGGTTTAGAACGTTGATATTTCTCTTCCTCCTCCCCCTCCTCCTCCTCCTCCTCCTCTCTCTCTCTCCTTCTGTCTGTCTATATTTATCTACTTCTCTGTCTCACTCTCTCTCTCTGTCGAACTATATGTATCCTTTTGTCTCTGTCTCTGTATGTTTTCCTCATTCTCCCCCTGGCACCCTGCACTTGTTTTCTATCGCTGTGGTTACTTTCCACGGAAACCGAGGCACCTAAACTGCCCTATACGAGCAGATGAAAATCTGAAATTTCCATTGTTTGTTTACACATTAGATTACACATTAAATTTAATAGGTTTGGAACGTTGGCGTTTCTCCTCCTCCTCCTCCTCCTCCTCCTCCTCCTCTCTCCTTCTGTCTGTCTATCTTTATCTACTTCTCTCTTTCTTTCTCTCTCTCTCTCTCTCTCTCACTATCTGTGTATTTCTGTCTCTGTCTCTCTCTGTTTTCCTCCTTCTCCCCCTGGCACCCTGGACCTCGATCCTCGATCTTCGATTTTCGACCCTCGGACCTCGATCCTCGATCCTCGGACCTCGCCGCCGTCGATCCTCGGACCTCGATCCTCGACTCTGGGATCTCGAGCCTCGATCCTCGGACTTCGATTCTCGATCCTCGATCCTCGGCTTTCGGTCCTCTTAACATCATCTCTTTCTCCTCCCACATGCTGGCCTCC
This sequence comes from Prorocentrum cordatum, assembly GCA_963575745.1. NCBI lineage: Eukaryota > Dinophyceae > Prorocentrales > Prorocentraceae > Prorocentrum > Prorocentrum cordatum. The sequence continues at coordinate 192,933 of CAUYUJ010003069.1, read as the reverse complement.
GGTAGGCAACATTTATAATCCCCACGCGACCCCGAACTTTAGTATCCCTGTGGGATTAATCTCCGTTGTGCATGGTTATACAAGAAAGAGCCTCTCGTGGCAACCTTGATCATGCAAGCATGACCAAAAATATCCAAACTTCCGGTCTCGACGCGGGCGCGGGCGGGCAGCTATGCCTCGCGGAACAGGCGAGGCGCTGGAGACCGTCCTTTTCCTCGCGGCGGGCATGCCTAGGAGGCTGGTGAACTTGGGCTACATGGGGTGCCGTGGGACACGGGCATTGCAGGCCGCAGTGCTACTAGATAGACCCGCCCCCCATAGACGTAATCCCCAGGAGCCGCTCCTTCAGTCCGGCCAGCGCTGGGGCCCGCAGTTGCCCGGCCGCGCCCGCCCCGAGCCCAACTCCACGACGCCGCCCGCGTCTGGAAATCTCGAAGCGTCTCACTTCAATACCTGCCTCAAAGCAAAGAGAAGCGGATAACGCACAACGTGCGCGGCAGCCTATGCCCCGCCGGCTTAGCCCCATTTTCGCGCGCCCAGTCCGCGACGCGCTGGGCGACGCACCCCGCGGCTTCCCTGGTCGCCGGGGGACGGGCAGCTGGCTCATCACTGAGAGAGTTGGGGCCAAGAACCTGCTGAAGTTTGACGCTGAACTGCGCGCGCCGACTGACCCAGCTCGGAAAAAGAATGGCCCCAGAGGGAGACGTGCAGGCGAACGACAAAAATGCCGGGCAGTGATCCTATGGGGCCCCGAGGTCCGCGATAGGCCAGATGGCCCCCTGTGCGCGGTCATATATGTAATGCATCTTGCGCGGCAATCGCAATGCGCATCCGATCCAGACGGGCAAAGGGCGCCTGCGGAGCAGCTCCCTCGTCGCCGTCCGACCGCCAAACAATCTGTTTGTGCGTCGCGTTCCTGCGCGACCTCGCCAAGCTGGCCGAACGCCGCCAGAAAGTGGTTCGCAAGCCAGGGGCTGACAAGGCCATCCGTGCCCGTGCGGGCGTGATGCCGTGATTCGCCAGTAGCAATATAATTCAAATCTCACAAGACAAACCCAAGGGATTCAGACGGAGCAAGGAATGCACGTTGGACGCAAGAAAAGATTCACCAGACTTCCCCTGCAGGCCAATCAGGAACCACTTGAACAATATCTAACAAGCCCCGCGCGGCCCTGGAGGAAAGGGGGCAACGCGACCCCTTGCAGGCGCGTCAAAACGAGCGGCAGAAGATTTGGCCACCAACAAAGGCTGATTCGCAAAAGAGAAATAGATGAGACGCGTAATGTTTTCCAATTGCTCAAGGTCTATTTCAATTTCACTGCCATGAGACCCCTGAATGCACACCGCATCATGCTTGTCAAGCAGGTCTTCGGGCGCCTCAGTTAATACCGAACCACCTCGCAGTCGGTAAACACCGACCCCAGAAGAGTTGGGACATTCCACGAGCATGCACTTCGCCGCTGACACACGGCGCACCGACGCTTAAGGTTGGGGGGGGGGAGGGGGACTGATTCCCCGGCACAGAATTGACAGCTGCTGCCACAACAACCACTACTAACAACTTGCGATGCGCACGCCTTCGACACGGAGGCCAACGGGACAGAGCTGCTGGACCCAGGAGGCGACCCCGCCGCATCACGAGGAACATCGCGCTCTGCATCCCTGTGCTCTTTGCGAAGATGCTCGCGCTGCGCAACCTACAGCTGCGCGCGTGCGTTCTCGATGATTGATGAAGCCGTCTCCGCTCCGGTACCCCACTCAGTCGACTGCTCATGGTTGGGAATCAACTCTAAGTCAGATCTTGACATGTCCTTCGCAGCCAGGATCTCCCGGACGTCCTCCTCACTCCTGATGAGAAACACCCCCTTTGAACCCGTTCGCTCCGAAACAGCAGCTCGGGCTCCACCTGGGGCTCTTCTGAAGCTCGTTCGGGGGAGGCCCGGAGATGCCATTAAACGCGCGCTGCCTCCTCCTCGCGCCCACTGGAGACCGCGCGACAGCGAATGGGCGCGTGCCTCTGAGCGCGGGCATCGTGGCACTCGTGGCCGCCGTCCTCGCTGCACCTCTGCCGGGAGTTCTCGGCAGCGGCGCTGGAGGGACATGTCAACTTGTAGCTCTGAGAAATGCCGTGGACACATGGCCCACTCCTTGCAATAGGTGGCCATATCGAGCAAGCTCCGCCCGTGGTAGTGCTTCTCGCGCGCCTTCTTCAACGGCGGCCTTGTGAGCCTGCCTAGGAAACGGACCCTGGCATCGGCGGGGGCTTGCCTCGACGGACTACCACCGCCACTTCCGCCATGATGCGCTACTGTCGTCCATCCTGTCTGAAGACCCAGCCGTTGACGCAGGCACTGAATTGACCTGGAGCGCAAAGAGCTGCCCCTGCACGATGTTCACCTTGTCGTTCACCGCCAAGGTGACTGTCTCTGAGATGGACGCGAGTGAACCTTCCCGGCCTCCGTAAACCGAGCACGTTGGCTATGACAGCTGTGATCCTGATCATACGGTACCGAACGAAAATCCTGCATTTCTTGGGCCACCGACTGTTCCATCCTCGCAATGTTACCGCCCATGCCGCGAACCTCATCCATCATCTCCTGCATCCAAAATGGAGGGCGATCATCACGAGCTGGGTCGCCCGTGCTCCTGTTGCGACTGTCCCACCCTTCCGAACTGCTGTGGTCGCGACGATCACGACGTTGGCTCCTCGGCATGGGTACGGTCCTCCTCGATGGGCTGATGCTGAGCTCCGCGTCCGAGCGGCACTTACGATCCGAGCGAGTCGTGCGAGAGCTGCCAATCGCCGAGTCTTGCGAAGAGTTGCCCATCGCTAGACTTGAAAGACACACAAAGACAACATGCGTGTCTGGCGGCGACGCTGGGAGGAAGAAAACAACGAGTTCCACAATGCCGAGTGCTTTGGCGCACGACTTGGGTGCGAGGCCGAAGCTCTCTGGACGCTTGGGCCACCCCCCGGCAGTGTCCAAGTTCGAAGCGCCAGGGGCGCACGTTTCAAACGTGAGCCAAAATGGCTACGGATGACAAAAGGAGGAGGAGGAGGAGGAGGAGGAGGAGGAGGAGGAGGAGGGCAAGACGGAACAAAAAGGAGCAGGAGAAAGGACAGCAGCACAGGCCAGCCATGAGGAGCAACATCGGGCGCGCAGAAGGGGCACGCAGGAGGAGTGCCTTCCCCTCTGGTCAGGCCACCTCATTCTTCAAGCAGTTCCCTGCCCCGGCTGAAAGAGTGCAGCACCAAGTGTGGACTCCAACGCACATCCGAGGACCTGCTTCCAGTCGTCTCCACTTCGAGGGCCATCGTATGAAACAACGTGTGGGCCGGGTCGCTTGATGCCGAGCGGGGGCTGAGATGCTTACGTCGTTCCTGGGCCGAGGCGGTCTCGCTGGGGCGGGCTGCTCGAGGCAGGAAGGCGGCGGGGGCCTCGGCCAGAAAGCGAGAGGTGCTGGCCGCCGATCCCCCCCTTTTGATTGGGTTCGCCCCTTTCTTTTCCCGCATGCGTGGGGTCCCTCCCCCTTCGCCGCTCAAGTATGTGCCTCCTCGTCCACGACGTCCCCACTTCTCGTTCATGTGTTCCTCCTAAATTCTGCCCTCCTCCCTCTCCTCCCCCCGTCTCCGTCTCATCCGAATCCTCGCCCGTATCCTCCAAATCCTCTGTCTCATCATGTCCCTCGCCCGCCTCATCCTCCATGTTGCATTTCTCATCTTATGATCCTCCTCCTCACTTCCCCGTCCCTCCCCTGCCTTCCCGTATTCACGGCGCTCCCTGTCATCCTCCCCGCCCTCGCCGCTGGCCGTTCCTTCTTCGCCGTCGCCGCCTGTAAGAGAGCGACCACCTCCTCCACGAGGTCTGCCTGCAAGGAGGCGAGATGGGCAGGGGAAGGGGGATCGAGAGACTCGTCATCGTGCACGACCTCCTCCCTCCCTGCAATTCCAACGTTCCTCCTCCCTCATCCTTCTCCTCCTCCTTCTCCTCCACCTCCTCCGCCTCCTCCTCTTCCTCCTCCTCCTGCCCCTGGGGCGGAGAGGACACGTGAAGGAGGCGGAGGCGACAGGGGGGAAAAGTAATTAGAGGGGGGAAGCGTCAGCGGGGCAGGACACGGCAGGGCGAGGGCGAGGGAGAAGGAGAAGCCGAGAGCGGTGTGGCGGGGGAAGCTGGGGTGGAAGGCGGGGCGGGGGCCGAGGACCACGCGAGGACGCCCTCTCCGGATGCGGGAAGGATGAGGGCGGAAGACGTCGGAGGGGCAGTCAGGATGAGGATGCGGATGAGGAGGAGGAGGCGGCGGAGGAGGAGAAAGCTGATGATGATGCTGATGACGATGACGATGACGACGATGACGATGACGATGACGATGACGATGACGATGATGATGATGATGCTGCTGCTGATGATGATGATCATCATGATGATGGTGGTGGTGATGAGGGTGAGACTCTGCCGACACAATTGGTTAGTGATGAAACCCTCGCAGAAAACAGGCTAAACTGAGAGCGTTGGAAGTAAGGGGCAGGGCTTGCTGGGAGTGGACGGGCGGATGCACGAGGGGACAGAACGGTTGGTACGCGCGCGCGGGCTCTCTGCCGCGACGGCCCGCTCCACTGTGCGGCTCTGCGAGGGTCTGCAACCGAAGGCTCGGGAGCAACCTGCACGCTCACAAGCAATCTGCAAGCGGGTGCGAGGGAAGCTGCGCTCCAAAGGCCGTCGCTCCAACCGCCAGTCGCTCGAACCGCCAGCCAGCTCCGAAACGCGATAGCGGCACCGCACGTTCTCCTTGCTCCTCGTATCGCCTCCCTCCTCCTTCATCCCTTATCCCCTGCCTCCCTCTCGTCCGCCTGCTCCTGCTCCTCCCGAATTCCCCTGTGCCCCTTCATCCTCCCAGTCCTTCCCCCTTCCCTTCCCCGTCCACCACCTCTGCCACCTCCCCCTAGGAATCGTGCCCTCCCTGCACCGCATCCTTGTCCACCTCCACCACCTCGCCCTCATCCGCCTCAGGGAATCCGCCTCCCATCTCCCCTGTCCCCTCCTCCCTCCTCCCCCCCTCCGTCTCCAATGACAACCACTCCCACTCCACGAGCCCACGAGGCCTACGACTGCAACGTCGACCATGACGTCGACCACAATGACAACCAGGACGACGACCCCAACTCCCACGACGACCACCACCACCACCACCACCACGACGATCACGGCCACGACCACGAAGATGGCCGCGCGAGGCCGACCTCGACATATCCCGCGACCCTGGCCACAACCACGACTTCCACCACCACCACCACGACCACGACGGTCACGACAGCGAGTAGGTCGGGCATGTCCTCGTGCAGGCGGATTTGGAAGGAGAGTCAGAGAATGTCAAACAAAAACAAGGTATAGTCGGATCTGTTCCTATATTTTTACAGGCTCCTCCTGCAGAGAGGCATGTGAAGGGGCCCTGGGGCACACAAACAAATACACACCAATAACAGGATTCCCCATATGTTCCTAAATCTTCTGGGCTTCTGCCTTCCCCCCCACTTCCCATATTTTCCCATATGCTCCTGGGAGTCGACGATTCATTGTGTCTGGGTGCTCTTTCCCTCCTGAGAGGCATGCACGACTGCAGACCACGACCACGACGCCGCCCGCCGAGCCGGCCACGCGAGGCCGACCCCGACGCGTGGCCCGCGGCCTCGGCCTCGGCCGCAGCAGGCGGCAGGCGGGCGGGCCCGGGGCGCCCCCCTTCCCGCGCCTCGGCGGGCAGCGCCGCCGCCTCCCCGGCGCCCGGGTGCTCGCGCCGCTCGGGCTGCAGGGGCTCCAGCGCCCGCACGGCCGCCTCTCGCCGAGGGCGCGACGACGACGACGTCGGCGTCGGCGTCGCCGTCGCCGTCGTCGGCGTCGTCGTCGTCGTCGTCGCCGTCGCCGGCGTCGCCGGCGGCGTCGCCGTCGTCGGCGGGGGCGGCCCGAGGGCCACCGAGGGCGGCCCGGGGGCCGCCGCGGGCCAGGCAGCCGAGGGCCGAGCCGCGGGGCGCAGCCCACGGCGGCGGCGGGCGCCGCTGGGGGGGCCGCCTCCACCGCGCCCCTCGCGATCTCCACCCTGCGCGGCCAGCCTGGAACAGGTCCTTTATATCCCCTAGTGCCCCCAAGGGGGCGAAGAACGGCACGGCACACAAACTTGCCTTCGCGGTCCAGGGCGCCTGTCCCAGGGCGGCCGGAGCGCGTGTGCCCTTACGGTGGCACCGTAGGGGTATAAGCCTGGCACCGCAGGGGTACAGACTGTCCAGCCGCCCAGGGCCAGGCGTCCCCTACGGCGGAACAGGTTATGTTATGCCGTCCTTCGCCCGCCGAATGCTAGACATCGCCTCATCAAAACATGCCAACCTTCGGGGCGCCCTCAGTTTTTGAGGGCACATCCCCAAGGCTGTCATCGCCTGTTGGCGTGTTAATCTGAGGGGTAGGTCGGGCGTGTCCCCCTACAAGCGGATTTCGGGCGAAAAATCAAAACAAAAACAATGCCCCAACAAATGCTCAACGATCCTCAAAACATAGTCCCCCGACTATGTTCTGACTATCCTTGAACATTCCCCCTGTAGAGGGGCAGGCCCGACGTAACCTTAGGGATAAAGGGGTGCGTTCGAGGCTGGTGACCTGCAGCCGTCCAGCCGCGGGCCCGCGCCCGCGGCGCCGGGGCCGCCCGCGAAGAGGAGGTCGCGCACGCCCGCGCACTTGAAGAGCAGGCGCCTCTTCTCCTCCGACGGCAGCGGCGGCGGCGATGACGCCGACCGCTCGTTGCCGGCCTTGCGACCGCCCCCGAAACGGCCCCCGACGGCATCGGACGGGCCGGGAGCCCACCAGGACGGCCGAAGATGGCCCTATAAGATGGCCCAAGAGGCCCCCAAGGTTGCCCCCAGAGCGCCCAAGAGGCCTCCAAGATGGCCTCAGGACTGCCCAAGAGGCCCACAGGACGGCCCCAAGCGGGCTCAAAGACGGCCCAAAAGGCCTCTAAGACGCCCAAGGAAGCCTCCAAGACTGCCCTGGAGCACCCCCGGCTCGCCCGCCTCTCTTCTCGTCCGCCCCCGCGCACGACGAGGATGGACAAAATGGGGACAGCGTGCCAAGACGACGACAGGGGCGCCCGCGCAGAGCGAAGACGACAAACGACGAGCGCGACGAGCGACGAGCGCGACGACGAACGGCGAGCGACGACAACGAGCAACCCCAGTCGGGGATCTACTGACCCAGGTCAATCCAAACCCGGGTCAACCAAGCCCTGCGGGATAGGGCAAGGTCTTGCCAGATCCTGCAGGACCCCGCACCCAAACCCGGGTCAATGCTACCCTGGCTCTGAAGGATCCTGCACAACCCGGCGCTCCGGCTGACCCCGATTTGTGTTGACCCCCGTCTCTTACCGCTTGGCCCGGTGGTTTTCGGGACAGAATTCGACGCGCCCGCGGCCGTCAGGGACCATCCGGGCACCCCGGGAACGCCCTCGGCAGGGCACGGCCGCTGGGAAGCATCCTGAGGCCAGAGGACCGCCGAGAGCCTACGGATACGCCCGAAAACCTCGAACCTCGGCGCTCTGGCGGGCCCCCTTTGGCATTGACCCCCGTCTCGAGGCTCCCGACCCTAGCGTTCGGTGGCAGCGCACGGGAGCCTCCCATACCATCTTGTCGACTCTTGTGCATCGAAGCTCACTAATGGACGCTAGCTCGACGCAAATCGACGCTCAGTCGACGCTAATCGCCGCTAGCCGACGCTAAATCGGCGCTCTCTCATCGACTCCAGACGCTCATCGACACTAAACACTAAAGACGGAATTAGAAGTGTATACCAGGCTCCCATGATCTGCTCTGGAACCAGTCGGGGATCATTTGACCCAGGTCAATCCAGACCCGGGTCATTCAGGCCTTGCAGAGTCCTGCAGGATCCTGCATCCAAACCCGGGTCAATGCGGAGAATCCTGCGAGATGCTGCAGGATCCTGCACCCAAGCCCAGGACCATGCGACCCTGGCCCAGCAGGATCCAAGAGATCGGGCGCTCTGGCTGACCCCCCTTTGCATCGACCCCCGTCTCTCGTCGGCGGTGGACAAGCCTCCCTTTAGTAAACCTCCCCGTAGTGAAAACGGCCTGGGACCGAAACCGACGGACCTGGACCCGCACAAAGGACGGCCGCGACGCCCCCTCGCGAACCGAGAACGGCCAATTCCTTCATCGACGTGCCAGGGTGGGAGGTCTGTCCACCTCCGACTCTCGCGCCCCGAGCCCGCACGGCTCCTCCCGGTCCGGGCCCTCGCTCTGCTGCAGCCAGTGGGAGAGGGCGTCCACCGAGGCCGACAGCACCACGCCCTGAGGGGGCGGGCGGCGGGGCGCGCGCGCGCCGAGCGGGGCGTCGGGCCGTGGCCGGGAGGAGGAGGAGGAGGAGGAGGAGGAGGAGGAGGAGGAGGAGAAGGAGGAGGAGGAGGAGGAGGAGGAGGAGGAGGAGGAGGAGGAGGGAGGAGGAGCCCAGGGGCAACGCGCGCATCGAGAAATCTTGTAATATATGCGTCGCGGCGGGCGCCTTCCGGCCACACCGCGCCGAGCAGTGGTCGGGGATGGACAGAGACCCCCCTTTGGTAAAACGGTGTTCAGTGAACGCGGCCTCGGGCCCAAACCCGGCGGGCGCCAGCCTGGAAACTGACGGCCGCGGCGCCCTCCAACCGAAAACGGACAGTTCACTAATCGACGTGTCAGGGTAGGAGGTTTCTCCACCCCGAAATGGGGCGGAAGGAGGGCAAGGAACCTGCTGTAACGATAGCGATGATGACGATCCACGAAGACGACAACGATCAACGCATCGTTGTCGTTGCCTTCATCATTACCGTTGTGATCGTTGTGATCGTTATCGGTATCGTTAGCACAGGGGTCCTTGAGGCTACTCAGCGGTGTGGCACACGGGGCTCGGGCGAAACGATGCCTGTTCGTTTTCGTGGTCCTCCGCTCTGTCTCTTCGTTCTGCCTCTGCTGCGCAGCGAGATCAAAACCAAAACGGCCCACGAGACCGCCAAAGCACTGTTTAGCTCGAGACCTGATGGTACACAAAATCTGCCGAT
>CAUYUJ010003069.1:168850-178850 GCA_963575745.1 Prorocentrum cordatum | reverse complement strand
ATTACCATTACCATTACCATTGCCATCGCCGTTGCCGTTGCCATTGCCATTGCCAATCGCTACCCCGTTACCATTGCCATAACCATTACCATTACCGTTATCGTCACCATTACCATTCCCAGTACCATTATCATTACCACTGTCATTGCCATTACCATTACCATTGCCATTGCCATTGCCATTCGCCACTACCATTACCATTGCCATTCGCCACTACCATTACCATTACCATTGCCCTTCACCATTACCATTGCCAGTACCATTACCATTCCGATTCACATTCCCATTCCCAATACCATTACCATTACCATTACAACTGCCATTGCCATTACCATTATCATTACCTTTACCTCTACCTTTACATTTACCCTTACCCTTACCATTCCCATTTCCGTTACCACTACCACTGCCATTTCCATGCCCGTTCCCATTCCCATTCACATTCCCATTCCCGTTCCCATTCCCATTCACATTACCATTGCCATTACCATTACCATTGCCATTGCAATTGCCATTGCCATTCCCATTGCCATTGCCAGTGCCATTGCCATTACCATTACCGTTGCCATTGTCATTGTCATTGCCATTGCCAGTCGCCACCCCGTTACCACTATCATTACCGTTACCATTACCAGTACCATTACCATTACCTCTGTCATTACCATTACCATTCGCATTGCCATTGCCATTGCCATTAGCCACTACCATTACCATTGCCAGTACCATTTCCATTGCCATTCCCATTCTCATGACCATTACCATTGCCATTACCACCACCATTATCACTATCATTCCCATTACCATTACCATTACCTTTACCTCTACCTTTACCTTTACCCTTACCCTTATCATTCTCATTTCCGTTACCACTACCACTACAATTTCCATTCCCGGTTCCGTTCCTATTCCCATTCACATTCCCATTCCCGTTCCCATTCCCATTACCATTGCCATTATCATTACACTTATCATTGCCGTTGCCATTGACATGGCCATTATCATTGTCATTGCCATTGCCAATCCCATTGCCATTGTCATTACCATTACCGTTGCCATTGTCATTGCCATTGCCAATCGCTACCCCCTTACCATTACCATTACCGTTGCCATTACCTGTACCAGTACCATTACATTACCCCTGTCATTGCCATTACCATTACCATCACCATCGCCATTGCCATTGCCATTCGTCACTACCATTACCATTGCCAGTACCATTTCCACTCCCATTCCCATTCCCATTAGCATTACCATTACCATGATACTACCGCTGTGGAGGGTTTCAGTAGGAATCCACATGTGGAGGATTTCGGTAGGAATCATTCAGTGGGGGGTTTCGATAGGAACCCTTCTGTCGAGGATTTCATTTGAATTCTTCTAATGGGGGCGTCCAATAGGAATCCTTCTAGGGGGGAGGGCAGATGTTGCCACGTCGCATTCCTTTTCTTTTTTTTTTTTCTCCTGGCGCCCCCCCCCCAGAAAAAAAAACAAAAACAAAAAAAAAACACCTAACAGCGAAGACTGATAGGTTTCTAGTGGTGTCAAAAGAAGGCATCATGACTCCTCAGGGGGGTCGGGGCGGGACCCGGGGCGGCTGCCGCCGAAGCCCAAATCGCCTGCCTCGCAAAATCGCTCTTGGCGCTGCTAGAACTCCATTCCCGGCGTACATTTTGGATGCCCGGAGCCAACTGTAGGCAACTTCGTGCTCTTCGACTTCCCAGAACTCAATTCCCGGCGTACATTTTGGATGCCCGGAGCCAACTGTAGGCCACTTCGTGGTCTTCGAGTTCCCAGAACTCTGTTCCCGGGCCACATTTTGGATGCCTGGAGCCAACTGTAAGCCACTTCGTGGTCTTCGACTTCCCAGAACTCCATTCCCGGGCCACATTTTGAATGCCCGGAGCCAACTGTAGGCCACTTCGCGCTCTTCGAGCTCCCAGAACACCATTCCCGGGCCACATTTTGAATGTCCGGAGCCAACTGTAGGCCACTTCGTGGTCTTCGTTTGTACTACTCTTGCTACTAGTGTTTCTACTGCTACTACCATTGCTCCCATTACTCCTACTCGTTCACTCCACCCACTACAACTACCACTTCACTGTTACCGCTACTACCATCACTACTACTTCTACTGCTATTACTACTGTTACTATTACTGCTGCTGCTGTTGCTGCTGCTAGTGTAGCTCTTGCTACTGCAACTACTGGCAGTGCTACTGCGACTGCGACTGCGACTGATGTTGCCACTGCGACTGCCACTGCGAATCCGAATGCGACTGCGAGAACACCTGAATTCTACAACAGCACTCTTACATGAATACCCAAGGCAATGTTTCCAGCTATGCTTCTACACATCGCTGTTAGGTTGCTTTGCCGGGATTTTTTTTTGTTCTGGGGGGGGGCGCCAGGAGGAAAAAAAAAGGCAGAGAGGTAGCAGGAGGGGGAGACGGAGGAGGAGGAGGAGGAGGAGGAGGAGGAGGAGGAGGAGGAGGAGGAGGCGGAGGAGGAGGAGGAGAGGAGGACGACACAGAGCAGAGTTTGCACAGAAACAGTCGCGAACTCAGCGCGAAACCCTCGCGCGCGCGCTTTAAACCCCAGCGACTCCACAATCCCCCGTTCTCTCCTCCTCCCTCCTCCTCCTCCTCCTCTTCCTCCTCCTCTCTCCTCCCCTCTCCTCCTCCCTCACCTCCTCCATCCTTCTCCTCCTCCTCCTCTCTCTCCTCTCCTCCTGCCTTCCTCCTCCTCCTTGCACCTCCTCCTCCTCCTCCTGGCCCTGTCCTCCCTCCTCCCTTGCACTCCTCCCTTTCTTCTCGTTCCTCCTCCTCCTCCTCCTCCTCCTCCTCTCCTCCTCCTCCTCCTCCTCCCCCCTCCCTTCTCCTCCCTTTTCCTCCTCCTCCTCCTCCTCTTCCTCCTCCTCCTCCTCATCCTCTTCCTCCTCCTCCGCTTCGTCCTCCGCGTCCGTTTCCCCCTCCCTCTCCTCCTCCTGTCCCTCCTCCTCTTCTTCTTAGTCGTCTTCGTTGTAGTCTGATTAGTATAGTTCGTCTTCTTGTTGCTGATAGTATTACCAGTATGTATTAGTCTTTCTCTTAGTATTAGTTCTGTGCGTCTTCATGTTGTTGTCGTATGAGTCTTAGTCTAGGAAAGTGCGCCAGTGCATCTCCCTGAATATACTAAAAAGGGGGGGGGAGGTCCAGAACACCGCCCCCCCCCCTCCTCCCCTTCAAAAAAGGGGGGGGGGGGGGGGGGGCGGACCACCCCCGTCCTCCCCCCCCTTAAGGAAGGGGGGTTCCCGACCCCCCCCCGCCTCCCTTGAAGGGGGGGGGTCCCGAACCCCCCCCCCCTCCCCCCTTGGCGCTGGAAAAGGGGGGGGGGTTCGGACCCCCCCCCTCGTGTAGGGAGTACGGAGTTGGGAGTAGGGAGTGGTGAGTAGTGCCTAGTGAGTTAGTGCGTAGTGAGCTGTGAGTATTGAGTAGTGAGTAGTGGATAGTGAGTGGCGAGTAGGGAGTAGGGAGTAAGGAGGGCGGAGTAGTGAGTAGTGAATAGTGCGTAGTTTTTGTACTGATAAGTGAGTAGTGAGTGGCGAGTAGTGTGTGGTGATGAGTGAGTAGCGAATAGCGAGTAGTGAGTACTGACTAGGGGTAGGGAGTGGTGAGTAGTGGGTAGTGAGTAGTGGGTGGCGAATAGTGATTAGTGAGTAGTGAGTAGTGGGTAGTGCGTAGTGAGTAGGGAGTAGTGAGTATTGAGTAGTGAGTAGCGAGTAGTGAGTAGTGAGTAGTAAGTACTGAGTAGTACGTAGTGCGTAGTGAGTAGTAACGAATAGAGAGTAGTGGGTAGTGGCAGTGGGTAGTGAGTAGTGAGTAGCGAGTAGCGAGTACTGAGTAGTGAGGAGCGAGTGGGGCGTAGTGAGTAATGAGTCGTGAGTAGAGAGTAGTCAGTAGTGAGTAGTGATTAGTGAGTAACGAGTGGGGAGTAGCGAGTAGTGGGTACTGAGTACTGTGTAGCCAGTATTGTGTAGGGAGTAGGGAGTAGCGAATAATGGGTAGTGAGTAGTGATTTGTGGGCAATGAGTAGTTCGTATTGAGTAGTGAGTAGTGGATAGTGGGTAATGGGTAGTGACTAGTGAGTACTGAGTAGGAAGTACTGAGTAGTGCTTAGTGAGTATTAAGTATGGAGTCGTGGGTAGTGAGGACTGAGTAGCGAGTAGGGAGGAGGGAGTAGTGAGTAGGAAGTAGTGAGTAGCGAGTAATGGGTGGTGGGTAGTGAGTAGTGGATACTGAGTAGTGAGTCGTGAGTAGAGAGAAGTGAGTAGCGAATAGCGAGTAGTCAGTAGTGGGTGGTGAGTAATGAGTAGTGAGTACTCTTTGGGGCTGGGGTTACTGGTTGGGGTTCGGATTAGGGGTGTGGGTTAGGGTGAGGACGAGGGGTCAAGCTAGCCAGCTCGAGCGAGTCAAGCATGACATGCCCATTCCCACCCGCCCTCCCATAACATAGCAAACAGTGATGGCACAACTGGGCCTGCGCGGGCATTTCAGTGCGAGTGGAGGATACCCCAGCACACCGCATTGACGTCCGCGCGGGATGTGCGCCGCGTCCCAGTCCCGCCACGCATTTCGCATCGTCGACGACAAGACTGGCCATGTTGAAAGGAACAAGGGACACGTTCCGCCCTCCCACAACATAAGAAACAATGCTGGCGCAACTGGGTGCTGGCGCGTAGTGGTAGTAGTAGTAGTAGTAGTAGTAGTAGTAGTAGTAGTAGTAGTAGTAGTAGTAGTAGTAGTAGTAGTAGTAGTAGTAGTAGTAGTAGTAGCAGTAGTATCAGTAGTAGTAGTAGTAGTTAGTAGTAGTAGCGTAGTAGTAGTAGTAGTAGTAGCAGTAGCAGTAGCAGTAGCAGTTGCAGTAGTAGTAGCAGTTAGCAGTAGCTAGTAGTAGTAGTAGTAGTAGTAGTAGTAGTAGTAGTAGTAGTAGTAGTAGTAGTAGTAGTAGTAGTAGTACTACTACTACTACTAGTAGTAGAAGCCCTGAGTCGCCGAAAGATTTGCTGCTGGGCTCTGTACCCATTTTTTCCGTACCCATTTCGGGTGTCCAAACCATAGGGAGCTCCACCGAAGGCCCCAGTGACAGGGCCGGCGTGCCGCCGAATGGCCATTTCGGCACACCCCTCACACGCTTCGTGGCCCCAGAAAGAGCTCCACCGGAGGCCCCACCGGCAAGGCCCGCATGCCGCCACCTCGCAATGTCGGCACACCCGTCACACGTTTCGTGGCCCCATAGGGAGCTCCACCGAAGGCCGCAATGGCTGCGTTCGCATGCGGTTCCCCCCCATTTCGGCGAACCCCTCACGCGTTACGTGGTCCCACAAGGTGCTCCACCTGAGGCCCCAGTGGCAGCGCCCGCATGCGGTTCCATCCCACATTTTGGCGCACCCCTCGCACGTTTCGTGGCTTGAGACGGCACCACGGCACCACCGAGGGCCGCAGCGGCAGGGTCCGCATGGCCGCATGGGGAGCTCAACCGAGAGCCCCAGTGGAAAAGGCCGCCTGCCGCCGACAAGCTACTTTAGCACACACTCAAACGTTTCGCGGCCGCATAGGAGGATCCACCGAAGATGGTACTCACAACTGCGGTACGTATCACTGCTTATGGTTGGGTCCTTCGCCAGACTACTTTTTTGTGACCCAGTCCAGTCGATCAGCTGGCATGGATGGCACACTCCTCCGGCGTGGGAGTGCTGAAGGTCGTGCTGATCACGCCCATCATCATTGCCCTTCGAAGTCCAAGTGGTGCAAAAAACAGTGCGGTGTGTTGCGGGAGAGTCGAGCCGTACCCTGCAGAGGATGTCATGACTGCACGAGCAAAACGGACGCAAGGGAACTCTGCGGAAGGAGACTCAACTCTTGAGCCTAGTTATAGACGCAAACGGGCCGTCCCGCATCCGTTGCATCAAACATGGAGAGGCGAAACTACGAGGATACAGATCGAGATCACGCTTGACACACGACAACTCGTCGCGTCCGTCATGCGGAATAATCTGCAGCTGGCAAGCAGGTGCAAGGAACGAGCAATCTGAGCCTCACGACGTTGCCGCATGCCACAAACAAAGATCTGCACACAGCTAGATTGACTTCCAGACAGTCAGTGCCATCGGCGCTGGCTGTGCAAAAAAAGCCGGGCGGCCACCGCAATCAATGCTGCGACCCTTGTGGGCACCGCCTTCATCCTGTAGAGGGACAAGCTCGACTTAAGCGTAATGGCCCATTGCAACCCAGGCTGGTGTGTGGCACTGGCTGACATGCAGAAGCGAGGCAGTGCCAAGTCAGAAGAATATGCGTGCCGCAGCGCTGCCGAACCGAGCCGAGAGAGATGGGCAGGAGGAGGAGGAGGAGGAGGAGGAGGAGGAGGAGGAGGAGGAGAGTGAGGCGTGATGGCGCGCGGGCACGTCAGAGGCGGTGCGAATGGCATGCGTCGCCGAACGGCAGGCGACGAGAGAAAGCCCCGGGATTGGTAAGTAGACCAGACAACACTGGCGCTTGATCACCTGCCACCCTCACCCTTCTCTTCCCCCCCCCCCGATCCCGCGGGCTGTTCACGGTTCAACGCTTGCTCTTCCGAACACGCGTGCGCACACCGCGGACTGCAATCTTGCTGACAGCCCGCGGAGACGTCTACCGGGAGGCAGAAGCTGGAGGCAGAACAGAAGCTGCCAGGAAGCAAAAAATTGCACCCCCGCAGTGGAGCCAGTTGGGCGTCCCCCCTCCCACAGGGCAAATTGGCCGCGGTGGGCGGTGGCTGGGTTGTCCCGTCGGTGGCGCGGGGTGTCCCGCGCGGTAGCGCGGGGTGTCCCGCGCGATGGCGCGGGGTGCCGATGAGATCATTAGTGAGGGGAAGAAATGAAGCAGGAGGAGGAGGAGGAGGACACTGCTGACGATTATCAAAGTCGGCACATGAAAATATAAACAGGCAATTAATCACACCGATGTAGACTTCCTCGCCGTGCCCACATTCATAGATGGGAGACGGTTCCCCTTCAACCACTACCACCCTCGCGCTCCCCCTGACTGGGATCCCCCCTCCTTTCCAGCTACGCGCGCAAAGCGAAAACCAGACCAGACCTGTCCTGCGCCCGCGCCTGCGTGACGCGCGCCAAATCGCTGCTGCAGCCGTCGCTGCTTGACTCTGCCTTGCGCCTACACGCGTGAGAGCGCACGCCCCGCGGACCGCTCGCCCACGAGGGGCAGATTGGCGAAGGGCTGCCTGCAGAGGTTCTTGAAGGCGAGCCCGCAGAGGCGGCGCTCCAGCATGCTGACGGTGCGGTCCTGCTCGGCGCGCACCAACCTTCGGACGCGGCTGGTGATCTGCGCCCGCCTTTGGCGCATGGCCCTGGTTTCCCAGCCGTCGCCGAACTCTGTCAAGATCGGGTCGGGAGTGCGGTCGACGTTGGCCCTCACCATCGGGGAAGGGGTGCGGTTCTGCCGCTCTCGGCCGCGTGGCATGCGGTGGCGGCCCTGGTCCTCCACCTCCTCGAACGTACCCGAGCCTTGGTCCTCCACCTCCTCCTCCTCATTCGCCGGCTCGGCCCCGTCGGTGGCGTGGCGCGCGACGTCGGCGCCCGTCAAGCCCGTGTCGGTGCCCACCCGAGCCGGGGGTTGGAATTCCTTCCCGCACGTGTTTGTCATTGCCTGGTTCGCCGCCGCAAACAGAAGGAAACGCTGATGGGCGGAGAGACCGTTGGCTTGAGCCCGACTGCCTGGGGCCACAATGCCTTCGGAGCCCACTTGGGGCGTCTTGGGGATCTCTGGAGCCGTATTGGGGCGGTCTTGGGGGCCTCCTAGGCCGTTGTGGAAGCTGTGAAAACCAACGACGCGAATCTGCTAGAAATGCACGCTGCCCTGAAGGAATTGGACTATTTGTGCCTCGTGGGGGTCCCTGTTGGGGGCCTCTTGGAGCGACTTGGGGGCCTCTTGGGCTGCCTTGAAACCATATGGGGTCCTCTTTGATCGCTCTTGACCCGACTTCGGGCCCTCTTGGAGCTCTCTGACGCCGTCCTGGAAATATCTTGGGCGCTTTTAGGGTTGCCTTGGGCTGTCTTGGGGGCCTTTTTGGAATTCTTTGGGGCTGACTTGGGCCGTCTTGGGCCGAACATGGCAAAACTTTCGGCCATTTGACCTGGGCCAGCACGGAAACGGAAAGAGCGCTGCAGCAACAGAAACCGAAATTACGCACACCACCGTTCGTACGGGGAGCCTTGGCATTGAGAGCTTGTTACGTCACCCCTCGCTCTTGGGAGCCTTGATGTTCAGAGATTGTTGCGTTGCCGCCCGTTCCTGAGCCTTGGTTGGGCCTTGGTGTCAGAAACTTGTTACGTCACCGCTCTCTGCTGGGAGCCTTGGTCTTATCAGCTTGAGTACGTCACCGTTCGCTCTTTGCGTTACCGATCGCTATTTATTTGGCGTCTCTGGGCCTTCGTGGGAGTCCTATTGGGGCCCTTTTGGAATCTTTTTGGGAGCATCTTGGGGCATCTTGGGGGGCTCTGGGGGCCTCCTGGGAGCGTCTTGGGGCGAAAGGCTAGACTTTTCAGTTCGTAGTCCCCCTCTTGGGGTCGTCTTGGGGCCCTCTTGGGCCGTCTTGGTCGCGTCTTGGGCCGTCTGGGAGCCCTCCTGGGCTGTTTCGGGGGCCTCTTGGGAGCTTCTGGGGCAGTCTTGGGGCGGTCTTGGGGGCCTCTTGGGCCGTCGTCAACGCCGTGAAAGCCGAAAAGCCGCATATGCGAAAAATGTACGCTTTCCAACGGGAAATCAATGATTTGAGCCTCTTGGGGCAGTCTTGGGACGCCCCTTGGGCGCCTCTTGGGGGCCCCTTGGGGGCATCTTCGGCCGTCTTGGGCGGTCTTGGGCTCTCTGGGAACGCTCTTGGGCCGTCTTGGGGAGGAACCCGGAAAACATGCAGAAACCCTAGGGAAAACCCGAAAACGGCCATTAGACTTTTGCATCCGTTAGGGGCTTCGCCCCAACTCAACGTCATCACTCGTACCTCGCTCTTTCCGTTACCTGGGCCGGCACGGGAACGGAAAGAGCGCTGCAGCAACCTGCCCGAGAGGGCTCATGGCACCCTTCGCTCTTGGGAGCCTTGGTGATAAGAAAAATGTGACGTAACCGCTCGCTCTTGGGAGCCTTGGTGTTCAAAGACTTTTCCGTTGCCGCTCGCTCTTGGGAACCTTGGTGTTGAGAGTTGTGTACGTCACCGTTCGCTCTTGGGAGCCTTGGTGTGCACGAGTTTGTCACGTCACCGTTCGCTATTGGGAGCCTTGGTGCGAAGAGCTTATTACGTCACCGCTCTCTGTTGGGAGCCTTGGTGTTCAGAGATGCTTACGTTGACGCTCGCTATTGGGAGCCTTGGTGTCACGGTATAGAACCCAGG
Source organism: Prorocentrum cordatum (assembly GCA_963575745.1). Lineage (NCBI taxonomy): Eukaryota > Dinophyceae > Prorocentrales > Prorocentraceae > Prorocentrum > Prorocentrum cordatum. The sequence goes on along the minus strand of CAUYUJ010003069.1, from coordinate 169,437 downwards.
GGGGGTAGCCTACCCTAGGCCCTACCCAAGGGCCTAGGGTAGCCTAGGGTAGGCCCTACCCAAGGCCCTAGGGTAGTCTACCCTAGGCCCTACCCAAGGCCCTAGGGTGGCCTAGGGTAGGCCTTACCCAAGGCCCTAGGGTAGACCTAGGGTAGGCCTTACCCAATGACCTAAGGTAGACCTAAGCATATAGAGCCCGGAGGGTAGGCCTACCCTAGGCTTACCCCTAGGCCTACCCCCTAGGCCTACCCTAGGCCTACCCCCTACCCTACCCCCTAGGCCTGCCCCGTAGGCCTACCCCCTAGGTCTACCCTAGGCCTACCCCCTACCCTACCCCCTAGGCCTGCCCTAGGCCTACCCCCTAGGCCTACCCTAGGCCTACCCCCTAGGCCTACCCCTAAGAGAAGCCTACCGCCACCCCTAAGACGAGATAGCCTACCCCTAGTCCTACCCCCTATAGGCTATAGGGGCCTACCTGCCCGCTCCTGCCCGCCCGCCGGATCGAGCAGACGGACCAGAAGGGATCGGGTAGGATCGGGCAGGCATTAAAATGTGGAACATGTTCGCACTAGCACGCGTGAACCCTA
>CAUYUJ010003069.1:118361-168750 GCA_963575745.1 Prorocentrum cordatum | reverse complement strand
TCCTCCTCCTCTTCCTCCTCCTCCTCTTCCTCCTCCTTCTCGTCCTCATCCTCCTCCTGCTCCTCCTCCCCCTACCCTCCTCCTCCTCCTCCTCCTCCTCCTCCTCCTCCTCCTCCTCCTCCTCCTCTTCCTCCCCCTCCTCCTCCTCTACCTCCTCGAGGCCGGGGGATTGTGGAGTCGCTGTGGGTTTTAGACGAAAATTTACGATATTTCACGTTGTTCCTCATCATTATGTGATGTTTCCCTTCTCGTTTTCTCTCTCTCTTTCTCTCTCTCTCTCTCAATCTCTCCCACTCCCATTCCCATTCCATTCCCATTCCCAATACCATTACCATTACCATTCCCATCCCCATTCCTATTCCCATTCACATTACCGTTACCATTACCATTACCTTGACCTTTATCTTTACCTTTCCCTTTACCATTACCATTACCATTGCCATTACAATTGCCAGTGCCATTACCACTGCCATTACAATTGCCATTATCATTGCCATTGCCATTACCAATGCCGTTGCCATTGCCATGGTTTTGCCATTGCCAGTCGCCACCCCGTTACCATTACCGTTACCATTACCATTCCCATTCCCATTACCATTCGCCACTACCATTACCATTGCCATTATCATTAACATTACCAACACAATTGCCATTACCATTACCATTACCGCTGCCATCACCATTACAATTCCCATTCCCATCACCATTGCCATTACCGTTACCAGTACCATTTCCATTACCATTGCCATTATCTTTCCCACTACCACTACCATTTCCATTCCCGTTCCCGTTCCAGTTACCACTACGATTCCCATTACCATTACCATTACCATGACCATTACCATTGCCATGGCCATTGCTATTGCCATTGCCATTGCCGTTACCGTTCCCATTGCCATTCCCATCCCAGCTCCGCGCACCGCCGAAGCAAAAAGGCTTGAGCGCGCGCTCCCCATCTTCTGCAACCTCTCACGCTTTTAGCCTTACATTTTAAGCTGGCGCAGTGGTCTGTCAATCATTTCGCATAAGGAGGGCAGCCACTTTTCAAACTGCGGTTCTCGCATTAGCGCCGAACACATTCGCCTTCAAAATTTGCAACAGCTTCTAGGATTGAGGGCGACTCCTGTTTAACATGTGGCTCCCGCCTCAGCGCCGTACACACTCGTCCCAAACATCCGCGTCCGTTCCATACATTCGTAAGGTTGAAGTCCCAGGAGAGGTATTCTGATGCGACTCACGTGGATTCGCGATGCAATTATCCAAATAATGGTGTTCTGGCACGTTCCAGGAGTTATGACGCAACATTCTCTTAATTCCAAGCGTTGGAGTCCCAATAATGGTATTTTGCCATGGATGCGAATTCTGTGATGGATATCTTGCAACGAAACAATTCACGAAATGAACAATAACTGTTGCACGGGTCCGTGAAGAAGAAATTGGGAGGAAAGGCTTGCTGCAACACAGTTGCTGAGCCTTCGGCTTGCAGTGATCCTCCTCCTCCTCCTTCTCCTTCTTCTCCTCCTTCTCCTCCTCCTCCTCCTCCAACTGCTCACCCCTCCCCCTCACGATCCCCTCCTCTTCCTCCTGCTCCTCCACCTCCTCCTCCTCCTCCTCCTCCTCTTCCTCCTGCTCCTTCGCCTCCTCCCTCTCCTCCTCCTCCTCCTCCTCCTCCTCCTCCTACCTCCTCCCCTCCTCCTCCTCCTCCTCCTCGCTCCTCCTCGCTGCCTCCCCCTCCTCCTCCTCCTCCTCCTCCTCCTCCTCCTCCCTCCTCCTCCTCCTCCTCCTCCTCCTCCTCCTCCTCCTCCTCCTCCCCCCTCCCCTCCATGATCCCCCTCCTCTTCTCCTGCTCCTTTGCCTCCTCCATCTCCCTCTCCTCCTCCTCTCCGCCTCCTCCTCCTCCTCCTCCTCCTCCTCCTCCTCCTCCGCTCCTCCTCGTCCTCGTCCTCGTCCTCGTCCTCCTCCTCCTCCTCCTCCTCCTCCTCCTCCTCCTCCTCCTCCTCTTCCTCCTCCTCCTTCCCCCCTCCCCCTCATGATCTCCCCTCCTCCTGCTCCTCCTCCTCCTGCTCCTCCGCCGCCGCCTCCTCCTGCTCCTTCCTCCGTGCCGCCTCCTCCTGCTCCTTCCGCGGGGCGGCCAGTGGGGCGCGCGCGCGCGGGCTCCTCGAAGGCACCAGGGGCCCCTGCCGCCCCAGGGTGCCTGCGAGGCAGGTCCGCTAGCGAGCGCCGGGAGGGGCGAGAGGGTGCGTGGGAGGGAGGGAGGCGGGGAGGGAGGGAAGGGGGGAGGGGAGGAGGAGGGAGGCGAGGGAGGGAGGAGAGGGAGGGGAGGAGGAGGGAGGAGGGGGGAGGGGAGGAGGGAGGAGGAGGAGGAGGAGGGGGGAGGGAAGGAGGAGGGAGGAGGGAGGCGGAGGAGAGGAGGGGAGGGAGGAGGGAGGAGGGGTGGAAGGGGGAAATTGAATGGGGAGTGAAGGCGCACGGGGACACAAAGAAGTAGGCACAAGCCCCAGGATGTCCCACACATGTTTCTGTTATTATGGGGTTTCGTCTCCCCCTCCACTCACCATGTTTGCCCAAATCTTCGTGGGGATCGACGTTACTACATGTACATTTACATGTGTGTGCGTGCGTGCGTGCGTGCGTGCGTGCGCGCGCGTGTGTATGTGTGTGTGTGTGTGCTTGTGTATGTGTGTCTGTGTGTACGTGTGTACGTGTGTGTGTGTGTGTCTGTGTGCATGTGTGCGTTCGCGTGTGCGTATGTGTGTATTGTCCCTCCCGAGAGAGGGGGAGGCGAAAGATGAGGGAGGGGGACGAAGAACGGAAAGAGGGACACGCCAGGTGAGCTTGCACCAACTTCGACATCCCGCCCCTCCACCCTATCCCTTCCCGTTGCGCTGCTTCCCCCTGTAGCGTCTCACTAAGGAGGCAGCCGACAGCGGGTAAGACAAGAACCGCCGAAGAGCCCCGCCGGGAGGGACGGGGAACCCCAGGACGTTTGGTCCAGCAGCCGATTTGCTCAGGCCTCCTCACTTTTCCCGCCGGCGGCGAGGCGAAGGCGACCCGCACCAACGTCGGGCGAATCGGGGGCACCGATGAGAGAACGAGAGAGAGAGAGAGGGAGAAAGAGAAGGGCGGCCGCGCGGGGGGAGAAGGAAGGAGGCGCTCAGACGCGGAAGAATTCCGCGGTGGGCTGGCCGGAGCGGCCAGCCACGGCGGCGAGGGAGGCCTCCTCGCTTCAGGAAATGCGCCCCCGCCGGCGTGCCAGCAGCATGCTGTTGGTCTGGGCGGCAACGATCCCTCCCACAACAAGAAGCTCTGCGGTGCACACGGCCGCGCCACCCGCAGCACGGCGTCGCTTGCCCTGGAACTTCCTCACAGTTTGAGCCGACCCGTATTAGAAGGATGCACCATAAGGATGCAGGGGACACACGTCCCAAGGGGACCTACAAGTCCAGCAGGTCGCGCGGGCCGCACAGGTCCCTCCTGGTCGCGCAGGTCCCACAGAACCCCACGGAATCCATAGGTCCCAGAAGTTTCGCGAGTTTCACAGGTCCCAGGAGCCTCACCAGCCCCATCGCACCGGCGCCTCAGGTCACGCAGATTACACACGCCGAGGTCACATAGTTCCCACAAGCTCAGGTGCCGCAGGTCCCACAAGTGTCGCAAGTCTGACACGTCCCACAGGCCCCACATGTCTCCCCGATTCCACAAGTCTCACAGGTCCAGCAGGTCCCACAGGTCCACAATTCCGATCTGCCGCACGGGCCCCATAGCTCCCACGGGCCCCACATGCCCCACAGGTCCCGAAGACCAACATGCCCTACAGGTCGACAGTCCGCAGGTCCAACAGGTCCCACATGCCCCGCAAGCTACACCAGACCCACAAGTGCCACACATCCAACAAATACAGCAGGTCGCCACACAGGCCACACATGTCCCACATGCCACACAAATTCAAGATTTTCCACAGCTCCCATAACTCCCACCCGTCCCACAAGTTCCACAGGTTTCGCAGGTCCCACAGGTCCCACAGATATGGCAGGTCTCGCAGGTCCCACAGGAAACAAAATCCCAGCAAGTCCCACATGTCCAACAAGCCCCGCAGGTCCTACAGGTCGCACAAGCCCACAGGGCCTAACTGCTCCACAAATCTCACAGGCCGCACACATCCCGCAGCCCCCGCAATTCCCACAATGCCAACAATTCCCACTCAGACAGTCGCGTCGTGTCCGCAAATGTTGGCCCCTTCCCATCTACCTGTTTCGGGCACGCGGAATGACTAAACTACGTCCAGTGACGTCCACAGCCGCTGCGCAACCTGGGATGCGAATATGAGGTTCGATTGACAGAGTCAACGCGCAACTAAACTATGACCCAGTCCCTTTTCCATACTAAATTTCACCAAAACGTTGCTCAGATGCGTGGCGTCCGGAAACGCGGGACGCCTTCCACTCGTTTGGTTCAGGCACGCAGCGCGCCTGAATGCCCAGGCATCCGAACTCTCCTCGCGGTGCGGGCACGACATTACTGGGCGATGGGCTTCGTACGCCCTGTGGCCATTCCCCACGGGTGTCTCCGACAGACGCGTCGCGTCCGCGGGGCTCTCCGCTCAGATGCGTCGACCGCTCCCGAAACACCTTAACAACATCGCCGGCCGCTTCGCCTTCCGAGATGCGCGCGTGGCGTTCGTTGCCCCCCCAGTCTTTTGCGCCTCACTCCACTCGTTGCGCCCGCCCCTGCCCTTCGCCGCACATTTACTGCACAACCTCGCCAAAGCCGCGTTCGTCGTGTGCTCTTTTCAGCGCAGCCCCCTCATCTGGCCTCAAGAAAGGCTCGCAACGCGCGCGCCGCACCTGGAATGCTCCTGGACATTCCCGCGCCACTTTTGCGAGTCGTTCCGCAATTGCCTCCCTGAGGCGGCCCCGGCGAACCTGACGCACCCCCTCCATTGCCGTCGCATTCCGCCGTCGACGTGGCACACATCGCCCGCGTTTCGCGCTTGGTGTGCACCTTTGTTTCACCTGCCTCCTTCAACATCCCCTGTGCGTTCGCGACAACCCCTCGTCCTCGGAGGCGGCGGAGAAGGAGCCGTCCACGTTTATCGATGCAATCATCCCAGATACTGGTGCTCAAGCGTGGGCCAAAACCTCGAGGGAGGACAATGGCAAGAGCACTGGCGAGGCTCGGGCGCTCCTCGAGTCTGCCCGATGCCAGCGGCGCCCACGTGCTGCTCGAGGCGATGACGGCAGGCACGTGGACCCCGGCAGTGCAGCACGACCTATTTGCGTGGAACGCGCGAGCACTGGACTGAGCAACTGCCGCCCAACGAGCAAACGACTCCCATAGGATCTGGGGCCACTGCCCAAATCGGCCTACGCACCCCGACTTCGACGAGTCGGAACACTCGAGCGACATGGCTGCTGCGACTGGAACATATTCCATGCCCGCATACGAGACTCAGAGGCGAATGCAACCCGAGGCATGGACCCCACGCAACCAGACCGCGATACGCCGTGCAGCGAGACCGCTCTACGGCGCGGCCAGCGAGGGACATAGCCCGCAATCGCGGGCGAGGGGCCCTGGGCGGCCTGTAGAGACGGCAGTGGCGGAGAAGACGGGGGCAACGAGCGTTATCGGAGATGCGGCTGGGCCTGGTCCGCTCTGGGACAGGCAGGAGGAAGAGGAAGAGGAGGAGGAGGAGGTGAAAGAGTGGAGGAGGAGGAGGAGCAGGAGGAGGAGGAGGTCGTCGCCGCCCTCCTGCGCCCCACGCCCTGCCCGAGGCGACGATGGAGGCCGAGAGTGCCAGGTATAGTTCGGCCCCGCGGGTCCGGCGGGCGGATCAAAGCGTGAGTCCTGAATGAGTTGTGGGGAAGTCTCAAGCGAGAGCGTGCGGGTACGTCTTCATTACTTGGCACGTTTTTGTTGGTGCGGCGCAGACCCTAAAACAGGGAAAGAGGGGAGACAGGAACGAAGAGAGAGAGAGAGAGAAAGAGAGGGTGAGAGATACTTGGAGAACAAGGATGAAGCACGAATGGGATTGACAGGAGGCCGGCTAAGAGCAGAAAAACAAGCGGTTGAACTAGGCGGGCGCGTGGCGGGCGGACCCCGACTGTCGGATCGGGCGAGCGTCACAAGTTGCGAGTCAGTTTGCGCCATGGCTTGAACACGATATTGCAACGTAAATTAGCAATGGATTTCGCATGGGTTGCGCCATGAGGTGTGCCATGCACGATCCCTTGAGAACGAACGACGACTACTAGAATGAAGCACACGGGGCTACACTGGGGCCACGAAGAGCAGCAATGGGGCCACTGAGGCCACCAAGGGCGTATGTATATATATATATATATATATATATATATATACATATATACACAAGACTGTAGTGGCGCTTCGCGCCATGCACCTTGGTCCTTGAAATTTGGTATGCAGGCGGAATGGCAGGAAGGTCAAGCCGACAATTTAGCGATAACTCCTGGTTGCCTTTTCCGGCATCGCCGCTATAATGATGTTATTCGTTATCCTCCATGCTTATTGTTCCCTATGTTCGCCATACCCTGCGCATTCTCCCCATCCTCCTCAGCTCTTTTTTGCGGAGGATCCTCCTTGGAGAGCCTCTAGGGGCCTCACAAAAGTAGTTTCGGGCTTTCTTAAGGCCTTCTGGAGGCCTCCTGGGCGTATTCTGGGGGCCTCCGGGGGCTTCCTCGGGCCACCCTGCCTCCAACCGCCGTCTCCCTGAACGACCGAATCACGATTTGGAATTCTTCGGAGGGCGTCTTTGGGCCATCTTGGGCCGCCATGGGGCTCTCTGAGGGCCATCTTGGACCCGTGTTGTGCCGTTTTGCGGCTCTCTTGGACTGTCTGGAAGCCCTTTCGGATGGTTGTAGGGCGATTTGGGAACCTCCCAGGCGGCTTCGGACGCCCAGAAGACCGCCGTTTTGGAGCGTCGGGAAGCCGAAAAGAGGAGAACCCCAAACTTCACCAAAAACCCATAGAAAATCAATGATTTTTGCCTCGGGGGGCCTTGGGAGTGGAGTGCTCTTGGAGGCCTCTTTGGGGCCGTCCTGGAGGCCTCTCGGGCCATCTTGAGGTCACGTCGGTCACTCTTGGAGCGCTCTTGTGCTGTCTTGGGGGTCTTTGGGACGTTTCCGATGACCCCCCTGATCGCCCTAAATGTGCTGGGAAGGCTTGGCAAAACGCCTTGCGAGGCCCGGAGGCCGCTTCGAGGCTCGTCCGGAAGGCCCCAAAGTCCCAGGTCCGGGGAGTCCGGTTTTTTTTTTTGGGGGGGGGGACGGGTTTTCCCCCCGCCCGGGCTTATAAAAACATAGGAAGAGGAATATGGGCCACAAAGGACAGCGAGGAGGCCACTGAGGGCAGCAGCGTGGCCACGAAGGGCAGCGATGCGGCCACTGAGGGCACGAGCGACTGGGGGCCACGAAGGGCGTGTATATATATATATATATATATGGGCCACAAAGGGCAGCCAGGGGCCACTTAGGGCAGCATCGGGGCCACGCAGGGCAAGCACAAAGGGCGCGAGCGAGCATGGGGCACGAAGGGCAGGACCCTGCCGGGCGGGCCGAGCGGGCGGATCGATCGCGAGTTCCGCGTGATTCGCCCGAAGTTTCCAGCGAGAGAGCGATTCCCAGGTAAATTCGAGGAAGTCCCCAGCGAACGCGCGATTCCTGAATGGCAGGAGCGCGGCGCCGGAGTAAATTGCGAGAAATTGTTGTTGTAACCTGGGGGCCAAGGGGAGAATTTGACCCCCGTGATGGAAAATGACAGGGTGGAAGCCCCGGGGGAAGCACATCAGTCGAAAAAACACAATGGTCACCCGAGGGGGGGACAACAAACATTGATGTTCAGTAGTGAAAGTGCAACAACGACACCATCAACACCAACAACAATCATTTCAAGACTGTCCGCTCTTACCTGCTCGCATGCCACTCACAACACAATATCCCAAACCCTCGGTACCCGCATAATTCGTCTTCGATCGCACCCCTCTTGGTGGTATATCTTCCAAACCTGCCGCGTGTAGTTGGCGCAGTCCCTAAACCAGGAAAAGGGAGGACGGATGGAAGGGGGAGGGAGAAGGATGGAGCACGAGAGAGATTAGCAGGAGGGGGGCTAGGACCAGAAAGCACGTGGCAGAAGCAGACGGGCAGACCGGGCGGGTAGACCCTGATGGGCGGGACGGGAAGGTGGGCCCAGGCGGCCAGGTCCAGCAGGCGGGCTGCCGAAGCGTGAGCGCACAGATCCCAAGGAAGTCTCGAGTGACAGCGCGACTCCCGAGGCCATCGTGAGAAGCCCAAGTCTTCTGCCAGCGTGCGCCTGTAGGAGGACGTGCCCGACCTCGCGGCGGCGGCTGCGACTGCGGCGGCAGCGGCGGCGCGAAGGGCGACGGGCGGCGCGTGCCGCCCGACCCTTGAACGGGGACCGACCGTCCCGGCATCCATCCCTGTGTGCCTACCACCGAATATTCTTAGAACCACAAGAGGTTCGAACAACAAAAACCATGTTCTTGGAACACAGACCCGAGGTGCTAAAACGACACGGTCCAAGCCAGAAGTGGTCCAAGAACATTTCGCGCAGACCACAAAAAGGTTCTTCAAACATTCCTTGGTGGGTCTCTAGCCGGGCTGAGAACTTAGGTCGGGCCTCTTACCCCTACAGGCGGATCTGGGACGACGGCGAAGATACCGAAAAACGCTCAGGCATATGCACAAGCAGATAATTAGGACCTCATCCCCTGACGATTCCTTGACTGTCTGTGGACACTCCTCCTCTGGGAGGGACAGGCCCGACTTGCGCCAGGACGCTTCGCCACTGCTCGAGTCCCGTGGCGCCTCGCGGCTGCCAGGCCTCGCCCGCGGCCACGGAGGGCTGCGTGCCGGCGGCCGCCGACGGGGCCGGCGCCTGGCCGCGCTCCGAGGCATCGCCGCCGCCACGGTCGCCGCCGCCGCCGCCGCCGCCGTCGCCCCTCTGCTGTCGGGGGCGTCCAAGAGCAGAGGGCAGAAAATCCACCCCGAGAATAACCACTCCGACACGCGGAGCCGTGTAGTAGACGCACCCAAAGGAAGAATCAACCAGGGCAGGGCTGTTTCGCAAACGCCCAAGGCCGTTTAATGAACGCCGATTGTCCGGTCCGTGTGGTCTTTCCTCCCTTGAAAGAGGGGGGCGTCCAAGAGGGGGGTGCAAATCATGACCAGCGGCATGTGCGCGGCCCAAGGGGTGGGGGGGGGACTGGGAACGTAATGCAATGAGAAGAGGCGCCATGGAATCCGGGGAGATATCATGGCCCCCGCCATGACCTCCACCCCCCCCTAGTTATCACCCCACTCTTGGCCGCCCCCGATGCTGCCATTGTCAGCCGTCGTCCTCGCGGAGCCTGCTCGCCTCCTCCACCCCTGCCCTGTCTGGCGCTCCTCCTCCTCCTCCTCCTGCATCTCACTCCTCCCGCACCTCCTCAATGGGCACGCCACTCATCCTTCATCCTCCTCCCCCCTTTCCCTCGGAGTAAGGGGAGGACGGGAACGACAAGGAGGAGGAATGCGTGGGGAGGGAGCAGCAGGTCCGGGAGAGCCACGCGGAGGACGACTAGACAAGCGCGTTGCACTCCTCGCAAAGTAACTGATCCCAAAATGGCTTGGATCCATTGCGTCAAGGCAAGCATGTTTTCACAACCATCCTGTGTTGGGTCCTCGCTCTGAAGAGACCACGCCCCGCGCCACTCCTCACTCCTCCTCGCCCTCCTCCCGCCTCCCATCCCTGCCTCTGCCCGCAACACCCGTCACATGATCGGCACACTTAGGGGGCCACATGCGAACCCGACCCCTACCCCCCACGATTTCCGAGCGGGAGGGTGGGGTTCACTTCGTTCGGGAGTTCCCGAGCGAAGTGAACCCCAACCTCCCCCTCGGAAATGTGGCCCCCTAACACCCCACACCCGTCTCGTGGCCCCATAGGGAGCTCCACCGAAGGCCCCAGTGGATGTGTTCGCATGATTGCGCCTCGGCCCCGTAGGGAGCTCCACCGACGGCCCCACTCGCTGCGTTTGTGTGCGCCCGCCGCGCCCATTTCTGCATACACCTCACACGTTTCGGGGCCCCACGGGGAATCCACCAGAGACCCTGGTGGCTGCGTCCGCATCCGCCCGCCGCACCCATGTGGGCACCCCCCTCAAACATTTCGTGGCCCCACAAGGAGCTCTCCCGACTGCCCCACTTGATGCGTTCGCATGCGCCCGCCGCGCCCATATCGGCACAGCCTTCACACGCTTCGTGGCCCCAAAGAGAGCTGTCCCGACGGCCCCAGTGGCTGCGTTCGCATGCGCGCGCAGCGCCAATGTCCGCACACCCCTCACACGTTTCGTGGCCCCACAGGGAGCTCTCCCGACGGCCTCAGTGGCTGCGTTCGCCTGCGCCCGCCGCGCCCATGTCGGCACACCCCTCACACGTTTCGTGGACCCAAGGGGGCTCTCCTGACGGCCCCGGTGGCTGCGCTCGCATGCGCGCGCCCATTTCGGCGCAACTTCCACACGGCTCGTGGTTCTATAAATGAGGCTTACCGAACGCCCCAATGGGCACGTTCGCATGCGTCCGTCACACCAACGTCGGCACACCCCTGACACGCTTCGTGGCCCCAGGAGGAGCTCGACCGAAGGCCCCACTGGCTGCCTCCGCGAGCGCCCACCGCCCCCACTGTCGACACACTCCTGACACGGTTCGTGGCCCCCTTGGAAGCTCCGCCGAAGGCCGCAGTGGCTGCGTTCGAATGCGCCCGCCGCACCCCACGTCGGTACACACCTCACGCGTTTCGTGGCCCCAAAGGGAGCTCTCCCGACGGCCTCAGTGGCTGCGCTCGCATGCGCGCACCGCACCCCACGTCGGTACACCCCTCACACGTCTCGTGGCCCCAAAGGGAGCTCTCCCGACGGTCCCAATGGCTGCGTGCGCATGCGCGCGCCGCACCCCACGTCGGTACACCCCTCGCACGTCTCGTGGTCCCAAAGGGAGCTCTCCCGACGGCCCCAGTGGCTGCGTTCGCATGCGCGCGCCGCACCCATTTCGGCACACCCCTCACACGCTTCGTGGCCCCACTGCGAGCTCAACCGCATGCCCCACTTGCTGCGCTAGCATGCGCCAGCCGCACCAATGTCGGTACACACCTCACACGGTTCGTGGCCCCAAATCCCGATGACCCCACTTGCTGCGCTAGCATGCGCGCGCCTCGTAACGTCTCGTGGCTCCAAAGGGAGCTTTCCCGACGGCCCCAGTGGCTGCGCTCGCATGCGCGCACCGCACCAATGTCGGCACACCCCTCACACGTTTCGTGGCCCCAAGGAAAGCTCTCCCGACTGCCCCAGTGGCTGCGTGCGCATGCGCGCGCCGCACCCCACGTCGGTACACCCCTCACACCTCTCGTGGCCCCAAAGGGAGCTCAACCGAATGCCCCACTTGCTGCGCTCGAATGCGCCCGCCGCCCCAATGTCGGTACACCCCTCACACGCTTCGTGCCTCCATAAGGAGCTCCACCGAAGACGATACTCACAACTGCATAATCAACTATGGTTGGGTCTTTCGCCATGCTAATTTCTTCATGCTTGCGAGTAGGCACTCTGCGAGTAGTAGAACGCTCGGTGCGAGTAGGCGGAGGAGGAAGAGGACAGGCGGTGGGCTCGGCGCGTATCGGCGCCTCTCGCTCGGGCGACCACGGCGGGCTCGGTCCACAGCCATCCCTGGACAGATCCGCCACCGTGCTGCGAGGCACGAAGTGGAGCGTCCTCAAGTTCCTTCGAACTCCGACGAAAATCGGCGTCTTGTTATTCTGGGTTTTGGCATTATGAGTCTTCGTCGTCGCCGTCGAAGCTCCCCCTCTCCCCGGGCCCTCTTCCTCAAGCGATCCAGCCAGCCAGAAATCGAACAACGTCGAATTGATTCGAATGGGAGCCCCGTCCCTTCGATCCCTTCCCTGGCGGGGGGGGGTCGCGGGGAGGGTCCCGGGGGGGTGGGGGGCAAGCGTCGCGACCCTCCACGACCCCTCCCTCCGCCTCCCCCGCGTGGGCACGAGCACCATGACCACAACCCCTCCGCCCCCCCCCCACGGAGGTACCATCCTCACTCGTATGCGCCGTTGTGGATTGTTGCGTCTTGTCCACATGCCTTCAAATGAGGCCTCAGATCCGCTCCATGGCGGCTCCAAGTGGCCACGGAACTTCCCAACAAGTCCTCCAAGAGGCCCCCCAACAGAGCCCAACGGGCCCCCCAAAAGGGCTCCAGAGCGTTAGCGTCGTCGTCGTCGCCACCGCCGCTGTCGTCGCCGTCGTTCCCCTTCAAGGTCGGTTGCACCAACCAAGGCCTTCCCAATAAAGACGGCGACGCAAATTACATCAAGCGTTGCCTGGCGAAGGACCCGACCACATGCAGTTGTGACTACCGTCGCTGTGCGCACCACATTCGGTAGACATCCCTATGAGGCCAAGAAACGTGAGAGGGGTGTGCCACAATAAGTGCGGTGGGTGCGTGCGAACGCAACTGCTGGGGCTCGGTGGGGCTCCTTATGGGGCCACGAAGCGTGTGAGAGGTGTAACGGAATGGGCGCGGTTGGCGCATGGCGAAACGCTCGGTTCTTCAATGTTTTCTGACATGAACGGAAAACGAGTAGAAGCTATGAAATGCAGAACACCGTACAATAACATCACGATCAGATGTAATGTACGGGAGCTCTCCGAACGTTCACAACAAATACCTGTGGACACGCGCTCCGAGAATGTTCATAAGCATGTGAGCATGTGCCTGAATATTCTCTCACTCCTCTGTGCACCTCCAGGTTCGTCCGCCTCCCTCTCACTTTCATCATCATCATATGTACCATCATGATCGTCACCATGACAAGCGACCTATCACATCATCGTCACCATATCACCAGCAACATCAGCATCACAAGCAAGATCATCGGGGCCCCGAAGCGTGTGACGTATATGCCGAAATGGGCACGGTGGGCGCATGCGAACCGTGCACTGGGGGCCTTCGGTGTTCCTGATAGGGCACGAAACGTGAGAGGGGTGTGCCAAACTGGGTGCGGTGAGCGCATGCGAACGCAGCCATTGGGACCGTCGGTGGAGTTCCCTGTTGCGCCACGAAGCGTGTGAAGGGTGTGCCGATGTGGGCGCGGTAAACGCTTGAAGACGCAGCCACCGGGGCCGTCGGTGGAGTTCCCTATGGGGCCACGAAGCGTGTAAACGGTATGCCAACATGGCTGCGGTGGGCTCATGCGAACGTAGACGCTCGGGCCGTCTTGGGGGCTCCCTATGGGCCCCCGAAGTGTGTGAGTGTGCAAGCATTGGAACGGTGTCGCATGCGAACGCATTCGTTGGGGCCGTATTTGGGGTTCTGTATGTGGCCACGGTGTGCTCAAGTGGGCGCGGTGGGCACATGCGAACATTTGCACTTGGGCCTTTGGTGGAGTTCCTGATGGGGCCACGAAACGTGTGAGGGGTGTGTGCCAAAATTGGTGCGCCCCTATGAGGCCACGAAACGCTGCCCTGGGTGGGGGAACCGCATGCGGACACCCCCACTGGGGCCTACGGTGGAGCTCCCGATGGGACTACGAAACGCTGCCCTGGGTGGGGGAACCGCATGCGGACACCCCCACTGGGGCCTACGGTGGAGCTCCCTATGGGGCCACGAAACGCTGCCCTGGGTGGGGGAACCGCATGCGGACACCCCCACTGGGGCCTACGGTGGAGCTCCCTATGGGGCCACGAAACGCTGCCCTGGGTGGGGGAACCGCATGCGGACACCCCCACTGGGGCCTACGGTGGAGCTCCCTATGGGGCCACGAAACGCTGCCCTGGGTGGGGGAACCGCATGCGGACACCCCCACTGGGGCCTACGGTGGAGCTCCCGATGGGGCTACGAAACGCTGCCCTGGGTGGGGGAACCGCATGCGGACACCCCCACTGGGGCCTTCGGTGGAGCTCCCTATGGGGCTACGAAACGTGTGAGAGGTGTGCCGAGAGCAGAGGCAAGGAGGGGGAGGAGGGAGGAGGGGAGGAGGAGGACGGAAGGAAGGAAGGAAGGAGGGACGCGGGGCACCGTCTCTTCAAAACGAGGACCCAACACCACAGAATGGTTGGGAAAAATCCTCCAAGACGGCTCAAGATGGTCTGCAAGACGGCCAAGATGGCCCTCGAGCTCGCATAAGATGGTCTTAGATGGCCTCCAAGTCCGCCCAAGATGGTCCAAGATGGCCTCCAAGACGGCCCAAGAGGGCCCAAGATACCTCCAAGTTCACCCAACAAACCTTCAAGACGGCCCAAGACGGCCCAAGAGGTCTCGAAGGGGTCCGGGGTCCTTCAGGAGGGCCCGGAGAGGCCAAAATCATTGATTTTCCGTCGGTTTTTGAAGGGTTTCGACATTTGCCTCTTTTCGGCCTACCGGCTGCTCAAGACGGCCCAAGAGGCCGCCAAGATCGCCCCAAGATCGCCCACGAGGCCTCCAAGAGGGCCCCATGACGGCCCAAGAGGCCTCCAAGACGGCCCCAAGAGGGCCCAAGACGGCCCAAGAGACCTCCAAGACTCCCAAGATGGCCTCCAAGACGGCCCCGAAGCGCCCCAAGAGGACCCCAAGTCGGTTCAGAGAGGCCCCCAAGACGGCTTCCGACGGCGTCAGACGGGCCAGGAACCCACCAAGATGGCCGAAGTTGGCTCGAAGCTGGCCCAAGAGGCCTCCAAGAGGGCCTCCAGGAAGGCCCAAAAAGGCCCAAAACATGGAATTTCCTGTTGGTTTTGACGGATTTTGACATTTGCCTCTTTTCTGCGTTCCGACGGCCCGAGACGGCCCAAGAGCACCCAAAGGTCGCCCAAAGATCGCCCACGATGCCTCCAAGAGGGCCCCATGACGGCCCAAGAGGCCTCCAAGACGGCCCCAAGAGGGCCCCAAGGCGGCCCAAGAGACCTCCAAGACGCCAAAGATGGCCTCCAAGACGGCCCCGACGCGCTCCAAGAGGACCCCAAGTCGGTTCAGAGAGGCCCCCAAGACGGCTCCCGACGGCGTCAGACGGGCCAGGAACCTACAAAGACGGCCAAAGTTGGCTCGAAGCTGACCCAAGACGGCCCAAAAGGCCTCCAAGAGGGCCTCCAGGAAGGCCGGAAAAGGCCAAAACCATAGATGTCCCATGAGTTTGTTTAAAGGATTGTGGCGTTTGCTTTTTTTCTGCGTTCCGACGGCCCGAGACGGCCCAAGTGCCTCCAAAAATGGCCCAAGAGGCCCAAGACGGCCCCAAGAGGCCCCCAAGACGGCCCAAGAGGCCTCCAAGACGCTCAAGACTCAAGATGGCCTCCAAGACGGCCTCAGAGCCCTCCAAGACGTCCTCCAAGAAGGCCCGACAGGGTCAAATTGGCCTCCCTACGGCCAAGATGACATTCAAGATGCCCACGTGCTCCCCGAAAGCTTTCCAAACCGATTCGGGGAACACATGATCCGATAACTTGGCAGGTCTGGCCTCAACGTTCGGCCACATGGGCGCTTCCAAAAAGGCAGGGGGCGGCGGTGATTCGCCGTAGGCGTCTTCGATCCGCCGCCCCCTGTTGGCTTGCAACCGGGGTGCCCGGCGTGCTAGATCCTCTCGGTTTTGGTTTTGGTTCTTTTTCCAAAAGAACTCCCCCTGGGGCTTCGGCCCGTCCCGCCGGCCACTCGAAAAGCCCGGCTTGCCCGGAGCCGGTTGCCAAGGGCTTTTCCTGCTCCAGACGGCTCCAAGACAGCCCAAGATGGCCTCCATGACGGCTAAAATGGCTCCAAGATGTCTCCAAGACGGCCCAAGATGCACCGAAGACGGCCTCAAATGGCCTCAAGATGGCCCGAAACGGCCCAAGAGGCCCCCAAGAGGCCTCCGAGACAGCCCAAGAGGCCTCCAAGAGGTCCCCCAGAAGGGCCCGAAGAGGCCAAAATCATTGATTCTGCAAAGGTTTTTGAAGGATATTGGCATTTGCTTCTTTCGACCTTCCGACGGCTCAAGACGGCCCAAGAGGCCCCCACGATCGTCCCAAGATCGCCCACGAGGCCTCCAAGATGGCCCCATGACGGCCCAAGAGGCCCCCAAGACGGCCCCAAGACGGGACGATGGCCTCCAAGACGGGGCCCAAGATGCCTCCAACACAGCCCAAGATGCCTCCAAGACGGCCTGAGATGGCCTCCAGATGGCCAAAGACGGCCCAAGATACCCCCAAGAGGCCTCCAAGTCGGCCCAAGAGGCCTCCAAAAGGTCCCCCAGGAGGGCCCGAAGTGGCCAAAAGCATTGATTTTCCATAGGTGGTGAAAAGGATTTGGGCATTTGCTTCTTTTCGGTATTCCGACGGCTCAAGGCGGCCCAAGAGGCCCCCAAAGATCGCCCACGAGGCCTCCAAGATGGCCCCATGACGGCCCAAGATGCCCCCAAAACGGCCAAAATGGCATCCAAAACGGCTAAGATGGCCCCAAGATGCCTCCAAGACTGCCCGAGATGCATCCAAGACGGCCTAAGATGGCCTCAAGATGGCCCCAGACGGCCCGAGAGGACCCCCAAAAGGCCTCCAAGACGTCGCAAAAGGCGTCCAGCAGGTCTTCCAGGAGGGCACGACGAGGCCAAAGATTGTGGTGTGGCATTTGCTGCTTCTCAGGATTCCGATGGATCAAGACTGCGCAAGAGACCCCCAAGATCGCCCAAGAGGCCTCCAAGATGGCCCCCCCATGGGCCCAAAAGGCTCCCAAGACGGCCCAGAGAGGGCCCGAAAACGGCCCTAGAGGCCTCCAAGACGCCCAAGATGGCCTCTAAGAACCCCTGAAGCACCCCAAGAGGGCCCCAAGACGACCCAGACAGGCCCCCAAGACGGCTTCCGACGGCGTCAGACAAGCCAGGAACGCCCTACGGCTGCCAAAGTGGACCCCAAGAAGCCCCCAAAGGCCGCCCAAAACCCTCCAAGAGGCCCCCAGGAAGCTCCCACGAGGCCCCAAGAGTGCCCCAAGAGGTCTCCTCCTCCTCCTTTTTTTCCTCATCCTCCCCCTCCTCCTCTTCTTGCTCCCCCATGTGTTCCCCGAAAGCTCTCCAAGCCGACTCGGGGAACAACTGGCCCGATAGCTTGGCCAAGCTCTGGCCCCGCTGTCGGCCACAGAGGCGCTTCCAAAGGGGCAGGGGGCGGCGGTGATTCGCCGTAGGCGTCTTCGATCCGCCGCCCCCGGCCTGTCGATTCATCGCAGGGGTGCCTGGCGTGCTGAATCCTCTCGGTTTTGGTTTTGGTTCTTTTTCCAAAAAAAACTCTCCCTGGGGCTTCGGCGCGTTCCGCAGGGGTCCTGGAAGGCGGCGTAAACCACCTCAGCGTCCACAAAAAATCCTCCAAGACAGCTCAAGATGGCCTCCAATATGGCCACGTTGGCCCAAGATGGCCTCCAAGATGGTCCAACATGGCCTCCAAGTTCGCGCAAAATGGTTCAAGACGGCCTCCAAGACGGCCCAAGAGAGGCCAAGACGGCCCAAGACGGCCCAAGAGGCCCCCAAGAGGCTTCCAAGACGGCCCCAGAGGCTTTCAAGAGGTCCTCCAGGAGGGCCCCAAGAGGCCAAAATCATAGATTTTCCGTAGGTGTTTGAAGAATTGTGGCAGTCGCTTCTCGGCTTTCCGACGACCCAAGACGGCCCACGAGGCCCCCAAGATCGCCCCCACAGCGCCCAAGAAGCCTGCAAGATTGCCCCAGGACTGTCCAAGAGGCCCCCCAAACGGCATCAAGAGGGCACAAAGACGACCCAAACGGCCTCCAATACTCCCAAGATGGCATCTAAGACGGCCCTGGAGCACCCCAAGAGGGCCCCAAGTCGGCCCAGAAAGGCCCCCCTCCCAACGGCTTCCGACGGCGTCAGACGGGCCAGGAGCCCACCAAGGTAGCCGAAGTTGGCTCGAAGCTGGCCCAAGACGGCCCAAGAGGCCTCCAAGTTGTAAGCCCCGGGGAGGGTCTGCATCTTTGTGGCAAGCATGGCGGCCCTGTCAGTCTGGGCGAGGCAGTTTGAAGGCCGATTTAGGGCGAAATTTCGCGGTGGCCGGGAGGATGGCCGAGGTGCGGGGCCGGGAGGATGGCCGAGGTTTGGGGCCAGGAGGAATGCCGAGGTGCGGGGCCAGGAGGATGGCCGAGTTGGTAACCTGCAATAAGGTGCGCGACCGTCCCAGACCCCCCGTTGCTTACAACCTCCAAGAGGGTCTCCAGGAAGGCCAGAAAAGGTGAACATTGATTGTCCTTAGGTTTGTCAAGGATTTTGAGATTTGCTTCGTTTCGGCCTCCCGACGGCCCGATACGGCCCAAGAGCCCCAAAAGATCGCCCAAGAGGCCTCCAAGATGGCCCCAGAACGGCCCAAGAGGCCCCCATGACGGCCCCAAGAGACCCCCAAGACGGCCCAGGAGGCCTTTAAGACCCCAAGATGGTCTCCAAGACGGCCCTGGAGCATTCCAAAAGGGCCCCAAGTCGGCCCAGAGAGGCCCCCCAAACGGCTTCCGACGGCGTCAGACGGGCCAGGAGCCCACCAAGACGGCCGAAGATGGCCCTAAGATGGCCCAAGACGGCCCAAGAGGCCTCCAAGAGGGCCTCCAGGAAACCCCGAAAAGCCCAAATCATCGATTTCCCATGAGTTGTTGAAGGATTGTGGCCTTTGCTGTTTTTCTGCGTTCCGACGGCCCGAGTGCCCCCAAAGATCGCCCAAGAGGCCCAAGACGGCCCAAGAGGCTCCCAAGACGGCCCAAGAGGCCTCCAAGACGCTGAAGATGGCCTCCAAGACGGCCCAAGAGCCCTCCAAGACGTCCTCCAAGAAGGCCCGAAAGGGTCAAAATGGCCTCCAGACGGCCAAGATGACCTTCAAGATGCCCACGTGTTCCCCGAAAGCTTTCCAAACCGATTCGGGGAACACATGGTCCGATAGCTTGGCAGGTCTGGCCTCAACGTTCGGCCACATGGGCGCTTCCAAAAAGGCAGGGGGCGGCGGTGATTCGCCGTAGGCGTCTTCGATCGACTCATGAGGCCTCCAAGAGGCCCCCGAGAGGCCACCGAAGGGCGGCCAAGAGGTTTTGAAAGGCCTTGAAGAGGCCCCTAAAAGCACCCCAATAGACCCGCACGCAAGAGGGCTCTGGCCCACAACCAAAGCACGTTGGGGGGATGTGCCGAAGGAACGCGCTTGGCGTGCAAAAGGTTTCCATCGACCCAGCGGCCACCCGGAACATTCATAGCCTATCTGCTGCTCCGTCCAGGGTGGCTTCGATATGGCCAAGACGCGCCAAGATGGCCTCCAAGATGGCCAAGATGTCCCCAGGGGAGCCCTGATGGCCCTAAGATGGCCTCAATATTGCCAAAAGGCGATCCAGGAGGCCCACCCTGATTCGGCCCAAGAGGACCCAAAGAAGCCACAATGATCTCAAGAGGGTCACAAGACGGGCCAACAGGCCCCCAAGACGATTCAGTAGAACCCCAAAACGGTCCCAAAATGCCCAACGCCCCAAAAAGGCCCCAAGATGGCCCAGAGAGGCCCCAAAGACGGCATCCAAAGGTGTCAGAAGGACCAATAGGCTCCTGTAAAGCCCCCGAGGGGCCCTGGGAAGTTCCCAGCACGTCCCCAAGAGGCATCATCATCATCATCATCATCATCCTCACCCTTCTCTTCCCTATCCTTCTCTTCCTCCTACAAATATTTCCTCAGAAAGGGGGTCCACAACGGCAAAAAAATGATAGCCAACGTGGCCCTGACATAACATCGTCGGGCGGTACAGTCGGCATCGGTGATGCTATTTACGAGAAGCAAACTATGTGGCACAATCGATGAATATCCATGAATATGCTGCAAATTACGTGTGATACTTGCGATGTGCAACCTGTGTCATGCAATATGCAATGTGCAACATATCTTGTGCACGATACGTGGCGCATTATAAGGGGTGCAATGTATATGGTGCAAACTCTACGGGGCAATGGATGGGATGAAACCTAGGCTGTGTGGTAAAGGTTGCGCTATACAGGTGGTGCCGCTTATGTGGTGCCGTGCAATTGATTCCCGACCTAGGCTCTGCCTATTTTTCCTACTCTCTGGGCAAAGGGCCGGGCAGTGGAAAGCGCCCCGGGCGGTTCCCCCAGTATCCGCCCCGCGGTTCTCCCAGCTACGCCCCCTTAGCTTAGCGTAGCTTATATCATCTTAGATTCGCCTGGCTTAACTTAGCTTAGCATAGCTAAGCCGAGCCTAGCTTAGCGAAGCTCAGCCTAGCCTAGTTTAGCTTAGCGCATCATTAGCATAGCGCAGCATAACACAGCAAATCATATCATAACATAGCATAGCATTGCGCACCATATCATAACGCATGATCATGTCATACCGTATCATAACATAACATAGCGCAGCCTAGCATCGCATAGCATAGCTTAGCTCAGCATAGCACAGCGATTTATATCATAATATCGCATATCATAGCATAACATAGCGCAGTCTAGCATAGCATAGCATAGCATAGCATGGCATATCATAACGCAGCATAGTATAGCATCGCATAGCGCAACATCGCATATCATAGCATAGCCTAGCCTAGCATAGCGCAGCATAGCATATCATAGAAGGTGTAGATGTAGATGTAGGTGTAGATGTGGGTGTAGATGTAGATGTGAGTCTCTCTGTTGATGTTGGATGTAAATGTAGATGCAGGTGTATATGTTAATGTAGCTGTCGGTGTAGATGTAGATGCTGCTTTCCTGGATGCTCCAACTCCTAGGTAGGGTCGCACTGCGATACTTTTAACAAACAAGTTGACACATCCTATGCTCTTGTTTGGCATCCCACCCACCCACGCGCAATTTGGTTTGCAAAACGCATGAAGTGGTGATTGCGATGCATAGTTGGCGTTGGACTGCAAGTCGGCAAGTTGGGCGGGCGCGGTATCATGGCAACGCCGACAACGGTCGACACGAAAATGATGGTAGCCATGCGGGTAACGATGTTCGCAACGACGAAGGCGCGGCCAATGCGGGCGGCGACGATGACGATCACGCCGGCGACGATGACGGCGTCCTCGCGTCGGCGATGAAGACTTCGGAAAGAATTCGACGCGCGCGCGCGGCCGACGCGCGAGTGACCCGCATAATTTTATTTGAGCGCAAGGGCGCGCGAATCATGTCGGCATGCGGCGCCCGAGGCCCGTTTGGCAGAAATTCGTGACATTGTTGAAAAACTTACGTTTGTCTCGAGGAGAAAAGAGCGCGCGAGCTTTTTTGAAAACTGGCGTTGCGAAGCCTTGCCTTCTGATGTCAGCCAGCGTTTTTTCAAGGCACCGGACGTTGAAATCCATGAGAAGGAAAGGGTTTTAGAACAACTTCGGCATGCGCGCGCGACAGCGGACGCGTGCACTGCGTCGCAGCTGTTGCAAAGGGTTCTTGCGACGGCACGCGCGCAACGGCGCGTGCGCGAATGTTCTGAAAAATAATTATCCCGGCAAAGCAACCTAACAGCGATGTGTAGGAGCATATCTGGAAGCATTCCCCTTAAGATTCAGATGAGAATCCAGTTGTAGAATTCTGCTGTTCTCGCAGTCGTAGTCGCATTCGCGATGACAGTCGCAGTGGCAACGGCAGTCGCTCAGTCACAGCCTCAGCCTCCGCCTGCCTCAGCCTCAGCCTGCCTCAGCCTCAGCCTCAGCCTGCTTCAGCCTCAGCCTCAGTCTGCCTTCAGCCTCGGCCTCAGCCTCAGCCTGCCTCAGCCTCAGCCTGCATCAGCCTCAGCCTCAGCCTCAGCCTGCCTCAGCATCAGCCTGCCTCAGCCTCAGCCTCAGCCTCCTGCCTCAGCCTCAGCCTGCTTCAGCCTCAGCCTCAGTCTGCCGTCGGCCTCGGCCTCAGCCTCAGCCTGCCTCAGCCTCAGCCTGCATCAGCCTCAGCCTCAGCACGAAGCGACCCAGCTAGAAGGACAAAGCGCTGAATGTACACCGATGTGTTCGACGACTGCGTATGTAATGATGTGACGATATACAGACTGAGCCCTTCGTGAATGTCTACATGTTTTTCTGACGCCTACAAACGGCGCTGACGTGTGTGAGAAAATTGTCCGCGCAGCAAAAGCCGGCGAAGCGTGCGGGAGCTCGCATGCTGAGACAGACTACGTCTGCAGACCGCCAGCTGCAAAAGGTTGCGAGCGGCTCTTGGAAGATGTTTACGGAACGGAGCTACGGTGTCTGAAAACATTGGCATCGAAGCGAAGAGCCTCGGAGCCCTGCAACCTGAGAAACACCGCAGGAACTCGCATACTGAAAAGGAATGCATTGCAAACCGCACGCTGCGAACCCTGCAGGCTGAGAAGCACCGCAGGATGTCGCATGCTGAAAAGCACTTGTACTGCAGAGCGCTAGCACTCCATCTCGGGCTCGGACCCCCCCGTCCTGATCCAGAACGTGTCCGGCCACGGCCTGAAAATGCCGTTCCAACTCCCGAGGATCAGCTGGCACTCCGGCTCTGGGACACTCCAGTACGTCTTGAGCACCTTGAGCCAGGCCCCATCTCGGGATCCCCACAGCACGCTGTACTTGACCGAGACCGTGCCGAACTCATAACAATTGACCTCCGAAGGACCTGCGAGTGCAGGCTGAGAAACACCACGCGATTGCAGGGCACGGCATTGCGTGTCACATGAGTGCAGGCTGAGAAGCACCACATCTCGTTTGCCAGAGATCACTCCCAGGTTATTTGATCCCGCAACACCAGCCACGGCGTAGCTGCCACAGGGGCCGCAGATAGCAACGGTTCGGTCACCCAATTGGCGTTCCGGTGAGTCACAATTCGCGCGTGGCTCCACGAGCCTGCGTAGCGCGATTTGCGGGGCACCAGTGTGCTGTAGGTGTTGTTGCCGTAGCAGAAGACGGCCTCTGGGGCCCAGTGCGGATTCCAGCGGACAGCGTAGACCCTGTGGACGCCATTGCGGATGACGTCGCGCGCATCTTCGATATGTGCCACCCATCGAAGCCAGTCAAATGCTGAGCCATCGGTGATGTCAACAGCACCTGGGGCAGTCTCGCCATGGTGGTAGTGCAACAGCGATTGGAGAGCGGCGCTGGCTTCGTCGCGGCCCACAATCTGGCGCGAGCAGGCTGCCTCTTGCAGGTGCTCCTGTGTGAAGAGCAGTGGGGCATCACCGCCAGTCTCGGCAGGCTGAGCAGCGCCACCGTCAGGCACGGCAGTCTGAGCAGCGCCGCCACGAGGAACATGAGGCTGAGCAGCGCCAGGCTCAGGCACGGCAGGCTGAGCAACGGCGCGTGGTGGACCGACATAGGTGGGCTCATCGGGTCGGCCGTTCTTATGGTAATGCAGGCGCATGGCTGAACCGTCTGCACGACGGAACTCGAAGAAGTGCCTGCCGTGGCCATCCGTGTTGGAGTAGTTAGGGTCGCGCTCTGTCTCGATGATGCGAAAGAGAACCTGGGCGATGCCCTGCCCGATTATGCGCTCAGCGAAACCCGGAGCGGCAGACCGAAGCAGTTGCTTCCAGTCGTAGGACGGGTCGTTTGTTACGTCTTTGAACGACAAGTTGTTGACAATGCACTCGGCGCGCAGCGCGCGCTGCCACTGGCAGGCGGTCTTGCCGCCCATCCCTGGTGTACGGCGGATGTCTTCGAGGTGAGCCTGCTCAAAGACCACGTCGACACCTGGCTGAGGAGTCGGTGCGGGCGGATCCGGCAGAATCTCCCACGGGCCATCGCACGGGGCCGGGGGTGGCGGGGGCGATGCCTTGCCGCGTGCTGGCATTGTGACAAGGCAGGCTGAGGAGCACCGCCGCGGCTGGACGGCCAGGTGAAACTCGAGCAAACATGTGGCTACAGCTCTAAGCAAAATGGCTACGAGGAGGTTAAGGATGATGATGATGGTGTTGATAGGAAACCCGGTATCAGCGAGTTGATGTACAATGAGGTGTCCGCAAACGAGACACTGCTGTCAACGCTGTTATAACTAACCACAAACGAGACACTGCTATCAACGCTTGCACAATTAAAAAGAAACGCTGGCATTGACACTACTAGCAATACCAAAGTGGAGTTTAAACGAGGCACTGCCATCAACCGATTCAACTTCCAATGAAAGAAGATCACAAATGAGTTCACTCTGAAGTGACCCATGGCTATCAATGCGAGAAGTCTCTGCAAACTATTCACTCATGGCGACCGCCGCGCACACGCGTGTAGGAAATCGTTGATGATGATAGTGATAATGGAGTGGGGGCCAGTAATGCAGATACACTGCTGTGCATTCACTTGCTGCGAAAAGAAACTCTGTATGAATGAGTTGATATATAATGAGTTGTCCACAAACGAGACACTGCTATCAACGCTTGTATAAGTAAAAAGAAACGCTGCTATCGACACTTCCCCCAATACTAAAGTTGTCTTTAAACGAGTCACTGCCATGAACGGCTTCAACTACAGTGTAACGAAAGGAACTGCAGGCTGAGAAGCACCGCAGGCCAACGTGAACCAGTCGTGGTGATGAGGATGAGTGAAATCTGCGATGATGATAGCGATCATGAAGTCGGTTGTAGGAACCCACTTTTGTAGTAACCAACATACACTGGTATGCATTCACTTATGGTGAAAGGAAACTCGGTATCAGTGAGTTGATATAGAATGAGTTGTCCGCAAACGAGACACTGCTATCAACGCTTTTAGAACGAAGCGAACCCATCAGAACACTGTTATCAACGGAAAGAATGCTGTAGAAGGACAAAGCGCTGAATGTACACCGATGTGTTCGACGACTGCGTATGTAATGATGTGACGATATACAGACTAAGCCCTTCGTGAATGTCTACATGTTTTTCTGACGCCTACAAACGGCGCTGACGTGCGTGAGAAAATTGTCCGCGCAGCAAAAGCCGGCGAAGCGTGCGGGAGCTCGCATGCTGAGACAGACTACGTCTGCAGACCGCCAGCTGCAAAAGGTTGCGAGCGGTTCTTGGAAGATGTTTACGGAACGGAGCTACGGTGTCTGAAAACATTGGCATCGAAGCGAAGAGCCTCGGAGCCCTGCAGCCTGAGAAACACCGCAGGAACTCGCATACTGAAAAGGAATGCATTGCAAACCGCACGTTGGGAACCCTGCAGGCTGAGAAGCACCGCAGGATGTCGCATGCTGAAAAGCACTTGTACTGCAGAGCGCAAGCTGCGAAACCTGCAGGCTGAGAAGCACCGCAGGAACTCGCATGCTTTCGAACACTACTGCTCGAGACCGCAGCTGGAGAGCGGCAGACCGCAGGCTGAGAAGCACCGCGGGCAGGGAGACTTGCAAAACTCAGATGTCCTGATCGTCTTGGAGGAAGTCACGCCAGTCCGGCGGCTGCCAAGAATCGATGATGCTCCTGGAGCCACCGCCCGTGCTGCCGCCGATGTCCAGGTAGTCGCCATCGGCCCTGAACAGACGGCCGTGCCCCAACGCCAGAATCGCTTGGTTGCGGATTTGAAGCAGCGCTCCGCTCTCAAACATCTGCAACACGTCCAGCTGCCTGCGCGTGAAGTTCGGCTTTGGCTGGCCAGCCTGGGCAGACAGATGGCGGGAAAGCCGCTCCCCCTCGTTGTAGCGCGCGATGGCCTCGGCCTTCTGGTGGTGCAGCCGGCGCCGCTGTTGCCGCAGAGCTTCCTCGGGAACTGCTGCATCACGGCCCTCACTGTGATCAGCTTGCAACGCTTGCGTTAGCCAATCAACGTCGAAGCGCCCTGAGAAGGCCAGCACCTCCCAGATCTGTTTGGTACCGGCCACACGTTGCAAATGGCGATGCCACCGCTTACGCTTCTGGTCTTTCACAAACTTGGCGACGCTACCCAGACCTGCACCCTTGGCCTGGCCACCTTTTCCCGCAGGCTGAGAAGCACCGTGAGAACCTTTCTTACCGCCTGGCCCTTTGTTAGGACCCTGCGGAACCGCATGGCCCCCTTGTGGCGCAGACTTGCCTCTCGCTTTTCCCTTTTCGACATCCCGTTCCTGAAGCGCACGCTGCTGCCGCGACTGCTCGTACTGGTCGCGAGCTACTCTGACCAATTCCTGGCGCTCAGGCTCCGTGAGAACGTAGCGCATGTCGTCGATGTTCTTGCTCCGCAGAAAGTCATGTCGAAGCTTAAGGACAGAGAGAATGGCTCGGCCAGTCTCCTCCTGAGACGCAAAGGCCGTGTCATATTCCGAGCCAGGCTGAGGAGCGCCAGCTGGATTAGTGTCCGCTGGCTCCGTGGACTTCCTCTTTTTGAAAAGCAAGAGACTGAGATGATGGAGGACTTTCGGATCGTACTCCTCGTCGTACCTGTCGTCCCAAAGCTGCCTCAGCTCCCCGTGCAAGTCGTTCGCGCGATTCTGAACGACATCCTCGACGTAGTCGGGATCACCCGGTGAAGTCGGTGAAAGCGGAGGAGTAGAACTCGGCGACCGATCCCAATGCACAGAAGACTCGGCGTCCGCCTGTACGCTGACGTCGGCGTCGGAGACGTTTTCGACGACAATCTTCCGCCTCTTGCTCTCCCCAGGCTGAATAGCACCAGGGAGAGTGAGCACAACCGCCACCGCATCGTGTGCGTCGTTGCGCATGCCACGATCCGTAAAAGACGCGCCAACGGCAATGGAGCAGAAACGGGCGACTGCTCCGCAGACCGCGACGTGGTCGCCTTTGAGGTCGGCCGGAGTGGCATGGACCTCCCAGAGCTTCTCGTCGTTCTGCTGGCGCTGGTAAGCCTCCCGCGCCTCCTGGAAAGTGAGGTTGTCGTCGCCGACTACAAGCAGAACGACTGCCTGGCTCAGATTCTCAAGAATCTTTCCCAGGCAGTCCAGGTGCAAGCGGAGATTGCGAACTGTCCGCTTTCGAGTCTGGATGGTCGGCGGTTTCTTGCCGCACACGATGTGCATGTTGGCGATCACCACGTGGAACTTGTCATGGCCTGGTTTGTTCACCTCAAAATGTGAAATAACAGCATCAATCTCTCGGCCGCTAGGAGGCCTGTAAACTTTGCTGTCTTCGCACAGAGTCAGTTCCGCAGGCTGAGAAGCACCGCGGAACCCCCAGAGAGTCAAGTAGTTGTCGACCTCCGAGAAGCGAATGCCATCACCGAAAGGCTTACTGAGGATCTCTGTCACGTTGATCCCTGCTCGGCGAAAGCCTTCACGGAACGCACCGACCTCGCAGCCACAGACAATATCAGCATCAGCGGTCTCCACTATCGTGGCGCACACCCTTCCGAAGTTAGCGCAGTGAGTGGCCGCCTGCTTACCAGTCATCATGCCCTGCTCGAACCCGAAATTGAACGAGGCGACCGTGAAAGACGCAGGCTGCACAGCGCCAGAGCCAGGCGTCTGTCCACCTTCCTCCGCAGGCTGAGAAGCACCGCGAGGCGGCGCAGGCTGAGAAGCACCGCGAGGCGGCGACACTTCGGACGAGCCTCGCGGAGCAGAGGCTGCGGATGAACGTTGGGTATGGGGGTACGGCCAGGGGAACGCCATTGCAATCGAAACTGAGTGGACTGCAGTGAGTGAATGCAGTGGCACGATTGAATGCAGTGGACTGCAGTGTCACTAGCAATTCCTGAACCAAACACGGCTGTGGCGGAAGGACTACGAAGCGTCTGGCTATTCAAAATGTGGCCCGGGAATGTAGTTCTGGGAACTCGAAGACCAGGAAGTGGCCTACAGTTGGCTCCGGGCATCCAAAATGTGGCCCGGGAATGGAATTCTGGGAACTCGAAGAGCACGAAGTGTGTGACTGTTGCATCCGGCCCTCCAGAATGTGGCCCGGGAATGGCGTTCTGGGATGTCGAAGAGCACGAAGTGTGTGACTGTTGCATCTGGTTATTCTAAATGTGGCCCGGGAATGGCGTTCTGGGATGTCGAAGAGCACGAAGTGTGTGACTGTTGCATCTGGTTATTCTAAATGTGGCCCGGGAATGGCGTTCTGGGATCTCGAAGAACACGAAGTGTGTGACTGTTGCATCCGGGTATTCAGAATGTGGCCTGGGAATGGAGTTCTGGGAAGTCGAAGAGCACGAAGTGTGTGACTGTTGGTGAAAAACGAGCCCGGCACCCTGCCGCCCGGCAACTCCCCAACACCTGCCCGGACCCCCCTGTGGAGTGATCTGTGAGCTCTTTTGAGTCAATTATCCCGGCAAAGCAACCTAACAGCGATGTGTAGAAGCATATCTGAAAGCATTCCCCTTAAGATTCAGATGAAAATCCAGTTGTCGAATTCTGCTGTTCTCGCAGTCGTAGTCGCATTCGCGATGACAGTCGCAGCGGCAACGGCAGTCGCAGTCACAGCCTCAGCCTCAGCCTGCCTCCTCCTCCTCCTCCTCTTTCTCCTGCTCCTCCTCCTCCTCCTCCTCCTCCTCCTCCTCCTCCTCCTCTTCCTCCTGCTCGTCCTCGTTCTCGTCCTCCTCGTCTTGCTCGTCCTCCTCCTCCTGGTGCTCTCTCCTCCTCCTCCTCCTCCTCCTCCTCCTCCTCCTCCTGGTGGTCCTCGTTCTCCTCCTCCTGGTGCTCTCCCCCCCCTCCTCCTCCTCGTCCTCCTCCTCCTCCTCCTCCTCGTCCTCCTCCTCCTCTTCCTCCTCCTCCTCCTCCTCCTCCTCCTCCTCCTCCTCCTGGTAGTCCTCCCCCTCCCCTCCTCCTCCTCCTCCTCCTCCTCCTCCTGGTCGTCCTCGTTCTCGTCCTCCTCGTCTTGCTCGTCCTCCTCCTCCTGGTGTTCTCTCCTCCTCCTCCTCCTCCCTCCTCCTCCTCCTCCTCCTCCCTCCTCCTCCTGGTGGTCCTCGTTCTCCTCCTCCTCTCTCCCCCCCCCTCCTCCTCCTCCTCCTCCTCCTCCTCTCCTCCTCCTCCCTCCTCCTCCTCCTCCTCCTCCTCCTCCTCCTCCTCCTCCTCCTCCTCCTCCTCCTCCTCCTCCTGGTACTCCTCCCCCTCCCCTCCTCCTCCTCCTCCTCCTCTTCCTGGTCGTCCTCCTCCTCCTGGTCGTCCTCCTCCTCCTGCTCGTCCTCCTCCTCCTCCTGCTCGTCCTTCTTCTCCTGCTCCTCCTGCTCCTCGTCCTGCTCCTGCTCGTCCTCGTCCTCCTGGTCTTGCTCGTCCTCCTCCTCGTCGTGCTCTTGCCCCTGCTGAAAATGTGGCCCAGGAATGGGAGTTCTGGGAAGTCGAAGAGCACGAAGTTGCCTACAGTGGGCTACGGGCATTCAAAATGTGGCCCGGGAATGGAGTTCTGGGAACTCGAAGAGCACGAAGTGGCCTACAGTTGGCTCCGGGCATTCAAAATGTGGCCCGGGAATGGAGTTCTGGGAACTCGAAGAGCACGAAGTGGCCTACAGTTGGCTCCGGGCATCCAAAATGTGGCCCGGGAATGGAGTTCTGGGAAATAGAAGAGCACGAAGTGTGTACTGTTGCATCCGGTTATTCCAAATGTGGCCCGGGAATGGCGTTCTGGGAACTCGAAGAGCACGAAGTGTGTGACTGTTGCATCCGGTTATTCTAAATGTGGCCCGGGAATGGCGTTCTGGGATCTCGAAGAGCACTTTGTGTGTGACTGTTGCATCCGGGTATTCAGAATGTGGCCTGGGAATGGAGTTCTGGGAAGTCGAAGAGCACGAAGTGTGTGACTGTTGGTGAAAAACGAGCCCGGCACCCTGCCGCCCGGCAACTCCCCAACACCTGCCCGGACCCCCCTGTGGAGTGATCTGTGAGCTCTTTTGAGTCAACTAGAAACCTATCAGTCTTCGCTGTTAGGTAACTAGAAACCTATCAGTCTTCGCTGTTAGGTAAAAAGAGCGCGCGTGCGCTTTTTATATAGAATGGTTTCGCGAAGCCCTCTGTCTTTGCATGTTATTTGGACGCTCGGTTTTGCATCCCTTACGCTTCGAATGGTGTTTGGAGGATTCCGTCATGCGCGCGCGACGACGCGCGCGCGTGCACTTCGCGCCTCGTTTGTAAAGGAGTCTTGAAGGTTCTGATTTTCCCGGAAAGGGCCTGAGCCCAGGGTTCTCTTTTAGTTGGTTTCCCCCCGGTTTTGACGGCTGTAGGGCCGGCGAATTTCTTTTGCGATAAATAACGAGGTCGCGTAGGGCCGGCGAATTAAAAATTGAGGATGTCCCTAGCGAAACGCTTGTTTTTCAGAATTTGTTGAGGATGTCTCGAGCGAAACGCTTATTTTGTGTTATAGATTGTCCTCTCCTGGGGACCTGAATTCTGAGGATCTCTCAAGTGGATTGCATGTTTTCACTTGCCCAAGTCTTGAGAATGTCTCGAGCGAGACGCTTGGTTTCACGCCTCCAAGTGGCCCAGACAGATGTCTAGCATGAGGATTTGTTGAGGATGTCTCGAACCAGAGGCTTGTTTTCACGTGTCCAGGTCGCCCAGGCGGATGTCTAGCATGAGCATTTGTTGAGGATGTCTCTCGAGCGAGACGCTTGTTTGCACGTGTCCAGGTTGCCCAGGCGGATGTCTAGCATGAGGATGTGCTGACAACGTCTTGAGCGAAACGCGTGTTTTCACGTGTCCAGGTCGCCCAGGCACAGCACAGCCCTCGTCACGGTACATCAATATCGAAACCCTTAGCATTGCAGCATGGCATGTTGCCTGGGACGTTCCGCGGAGCGTCCCGTGGCGAGTCCCCCTGGCACGTCGCGCGGTGCACGTCCATTGGCACGTTCCGTAGCGCGTCCCCTTGGCACGTCCCGCGGTGCGTGCCCATGGCATGTCCACTGGCACGTCGCCTGGCGCGTCCCTGGGACGTTCCGCGGCGCGTCCTCTTGGCATGTTCCCTCTGTCGATTAGTTCTGGGGCAGCTACCATCTGCTCAGGCAGCTCGAGCTTACGATCTAGATCAGTTCGGTGAGGACTCGGATGCCAGGGAGGACTCGATCCACAACGCTATATACAGAGCACAATCGCGGCATGGCACATCGCAGTTCAGCACGGCCCAGCACAGCACAGCCGTCGGCACGGTACATCAAGATCGATACACTCAACTATGCACCTTGGCACATTCCTTGGCGCGTTCCGTGGCGAGTCCACCTGGCACGTCGCGCGGCGCGTCCCCTGGCACGTCCCTCGGCACGTCCATTGGCACGTTCCGTAGCGCGTCCCCTTGGCACGTTCCGCGGTGCGTCCCCATGGCACGTCCACTGGCACGTCGCCTGGCGCGTCCCTTGGGACGTTCCGCGGCGCGTCCTCCTGGCATGTTCCCTCTGTCGATTAGTTCTGGGGCAGCTACCATCTGCTCAGGCAGCTCGAGCTTACGCTCCAGATCAGTTCGGTGAGGACTCGGATGCCAGGGAGGACTCGATCCACAACGCTATATAGAGCACAATCGCGGCATGGCACATCGCAGTTCAGCACGGCGTAGCACAGCACAGCCCTCGGCACAGTACATCATCATCGATACATTCAGCATTGCATGTGCCCGTCGCCCAATCAGGCGTCTTTGAAATGTTGCAATGCCTTACATTTCTATATTCCTTTCCGGGTTCGTGGGTCGATCATGTTTTATGTACGAATGTGCGCGAATATGTTTTTCCAGAGGGTGGCGGGGGCGGTCGATGCCGCCCCCTTGGGACGGTGTAAACTCATTGTTTGGATGGGCCGCGGGGCAGAATCGCACATCAATTTCAATGAGAAAGAGGTGGGCCGATAAAGCCGGTGGGATTCGGATGTTGATCCCAATTCGCGCTTGGAACTCAGGATGGGTTCAGACAAAACGAGTTGACATGTCCCGCGCTCTTGCAAACATCCCGCCCACCCACCTGCACTTTGGTTTGCAAAACCCCATGCGGCGCGAATGCGATGAGTCCTTGAGGTTGACTGGCCCATCCCTGCGGCCTCGCCGAACCTGGCACGCGCGCGCAGCGGCCAATTTGTCTGGCGCGACCGGCGCGGCCCCGGCGGCGCTGGCCGCCGGGCGCGCCCCAACAGGCACTTCACTGCAAGTCGGCGAGGTTTTGGACGGTGTTCGCCGCGCGCGCGGCCGACGCGCGAGAGTGGCCCGCGCGTTTTCACGCGGCGCGGATCGCGCCACCCCCCGTCCCCCGCACGCGCGCAAGGGCGCCCGAATGATGTCGGCATGCGGCGCCAGAGGCCCCCTTGGCAGGATTCCACGATGCTGTTGAACAACTTTCACAAGGGCGCGCGCGCGGAGCTTTTTTGGGGCAGTTGACGTTGCGACACCTTTTGCTTCAATTGAAAACACAACAGCAAAAATATTTTGGACACGCGGTTTTGAAACCGATACGAAACCCACGGTTTTGAAAAGAAGAACCGGCACGCGCGCGCGACGACGCGCGCGCGTGCACTTCGCCCCGTTTTTGCTTGCATATATCGCGACGCCACGCGCGCAAGTGCGTTCGGACGGTTTCGACGCGAGCGCGAAGCCCGTTGGGCAGCAGGGTCTGAACATGTTGCAAAACCAATGGTTTTCTTAAGAATTGGCAAGATCGCGCGCAAGCCTTTGGTTTTGAAAATCCGCGTTGCGAGACCCTGCGGTTTGAAATGTGCTTTGGACGCTCGATTTTGAAATCTTACGAGCCCGAGTTTTTTTGGCAGATATCTGCGCGCGCGACGACGCGCGCGCGTACTGTTCGCCCCTTCTATCGCACGGGATTCTTGAAATACGACTTTTGATAGAAGCGAGAGGACGCGCCTATTTTTGGGGCAGAGGATGGCGGGGGGGGCCGATGCCAGCTGGGCTGGGGTGATACGGACTTATATTCAGGATGGGCGATTGGGCAGAATCGCATGAAAATTGTAACAGGCAGGTGCGACTAGAAAGCCGGTGGGGGGGAGATCCTCCTTTACAAAAGAGAATTGACTGCCCTGCGCGGCGCCTGACCACTTCCACTGCTCGCGCAATCGGCCCACCCGCCCACCCGCGCTCTGGTTTGCAAGACCCCATGCGGCGGCGATTTCGATGAGCGCTTGACGTTGGCTGGCCCATCCCTGCGGCCGCGCCAACCCAAGCGCGCAGCGGCCAACTTTTTTGGCGCGACCGACGCGGCCGCGGTGGCGCTGGCCGCCGGGTACATCCAAACAAGCGCCCCCCTGCGAGTCGGCGACTTGGGCGGGCGCGGAAACATGGCAGCGCCGACGACGGTAGACGCGACGATGCTGATGGTAGCGATGTTGGCGACGACGTCGACAACGACGACGGCGCGGCCAGCGCGGGCGAAGATGCTGATCACGCCGGCGACGATGACAGCGTCCTCGCCTCGCGTCAGTGATGACGGCTTTGGAAAGAGTTCGACATGCGCGCGCGGCCGACGCGCGAGTGGCCCGCATGGCCCCACTCGACGCGGATCGTGCCCCCACCCCCAAGCACGCGCGCAAGGGCGCACGATTAATGTCGGCACGCGGCGCGCGAAGCCCGTTTGGCAGAATGTCGCAAAACAACAAATGAAACGCCAATGGTTTTTCTCAAGAATTCGCAAGATCGTGCGCGCACGCTTGTACGAAACCAGATGTTGCAAAACCGCGTCTGTTTTGTATGGTATTTTAACACTCGTTGTAGCTTTGAACTCGCTACAGAACCAAAGAGTTGTTTGGCGGATCTCCGCGCGCGCGCGACTACGCGCGCGCGTGCACTTCGTCCTATCTGTTGTAAACGATAGTTGCGACGTCACGCGCGCAAGGGACTTCGAACGATTATGGCATGCGCGCGCGAAGCCTGTTTGGTAGCATTGTCTGACAATGTTGCGAAATCTTCGGTTAACTTAAGAATTTGTACGATCGCGCGCACATGTTGCGAAACCATGTATTACATGTTTTGCACACTCTGTATTGACAGCTCTACGAACCCTACAGTTTATAAAGGATTTCGGCATGCGAGCGCGGCGAAGCGCGCGTGCGCACTTCGTCCCATGTTGTGCAAGGGGTCATTGTCCATTCTGGTTTTTGATAAGCGAGTGTGCGCGCATATTTTTTCCCAGGAAATGGCGGGGGGGGGGGGCGATGCCAGCTGGGTTGGGGTGGTAAGAGATCATATTTCGGATGGAGAGTGGGGCAAACTCACAATTTGATTGCAGTACGGAAAGGGGGTCGATACTTATGTGGGGGAGGGGGGGGGAACTATCTTCTTTTTAAATATGAGAAGCTACGATGTGCGGTCTACGTGGTGCAAAAGTGGTTGACCAATATAGGCTGCGCAGTCCAAGTGGTTCGATCTGGGATGTGCAATCGACGCTTTGCAATATACGCTGTGCAATACAGGTGGTTCAATCTACGTGGTGCAATGCACTTTGTCTATCTTGAAGCTGTTCTCTCCACCGCTCGTGCAAACATCCCACCCTCCCACCCGCAACTTGGTGGCAACACCTTTGAAGACCGTGACAGTAGATACCTTATGGAACTTGGCAACGACACCGGCGCCGACGACGACAGCGACAACGACGATGACGACGCCCACGACGAATACAACGACTCCGACGATGACTCCGACGACATCGACAATGACGACTACAACCACACCGACGACGACACCGACGACGACGTCGAATCCGACGACGACGCCGACGCCGACGCCGACGCCGATGACGACGCCGACGCCGACGCCGACGCCGACAACGAGTGAGGGAGTACGGCGGCGCCGACGCCGACGATAACGACAAGGCAGGACGGAGGACGGCGACGACGCGTACGTCGAAAAAGGGAGGACGGCGACGCCGACGACGACAACGACGAGGGAGGAGGGAGGACGACGACGACGACGAAGACGACGGCGACGAAATAGTAGGGACGACGGCGAAACGCCGACGACGGACGACGACGACGAAGAGGGAGGGTGAAGGACGACCACGGCGACAACGACGACGGAAGCGACGACGACGCCAAAGAGGACGACGACGACGACTGCGAGGAAAGACAGAGGTCGACGACGGCGACGACGACGAAGAGGGAGGAGGGAGGACGGCGACGACGACGACGACGCAAGAACGCCCGCGCACGCTTTTGTTGAAAATCCGTGGTGCGAAACCTTGTGTTTTTGTATGTTTCTTGGACACACGATTTTGCAATCATTCTGAGAAGCGAAAATGTTCGAACGATGTTGGCATGCGCGCGTGACGACTCGCGCGTCTGCACTTCGTCCTATTTCTTGGAAAGAATTCTCGCGACGGCACGCGCGCAAGGGCGTTCGAAAAAATTCTGCATGCGCGCGCGAGGCCCATGTGGTAGCATGTTTTGCACATGATGAAAAAACTCTCGGTTTTCTTCAGATTTCGCAAGAACGCGCGCACGCTTTTGTTGAACATCCGTGTTGCGAAACCATGTGTGTTTGTATGGTGTGTTGGAAACGCGATTTTGAAATCCTTCCGAAACCGAGGGTTCTTGAAGGATTTCCGCATGCGCGCGCGACGACGCGCGCGTGCTCTTCGTCCCATTTATTTGCGAGCGATTCTTGAAAACTTATGAATTGTTGTAAACGAAAATGCGCGCATAGTATATTTTGCAGAGGATGGCGGGGGGAGTGATGCCGGCCTGGCTGGGATTGTATGAATTCATAACTAGGATGGACGATGGGGCAGAATCGTACGTAAATTGCAATACGAAAAGGGGGGCCGTTAACTCGGGGGGGGTACAATTTATTCTTCTGGTAGTAAGGAGAATCAATCACTTGCTCAACTTGAAGCTGTCCTCTCCACTGCTCGTGCAAACATCCCACCCTACCACCCGCAATTTGGTCGCAAGACCTCTTATGACCGTGACGGTGGGTACCAAATGGCACTTGGCAGCGACACCGACGCCGACGACAACAGCGACAACGACGACGACGACGACGACGCCGCCGACAACGACTACGACGACACCGACGACGTCTCCAACGACTTCGACGACGACAACGACGACGACGCCAACACAAACGACGACGACGACGCCGACCCTGACGACGACGACGACGACGATGACAACGCTGACGACGACGACGACGCCGGACGCCCCCCCTCGACGACGACGACGCCGACGACGGACGACGACGACGTCGCCAACGAGGACGATGACGACAAGGGAGGAGGGAGGACGACGACGGCGATGACGACAACGACGACGAGTGAGGGAAACGACGACGACGGCGACTGCGACGAAATAGGAGGGACAACGACGAAACGCCGACGAAGACGACCAGGGAGGAAGGACGACCACGGCGACAACGACGACGGAAACGACGACGACGCCAAGACGGCGACGACGACGAGGAAAGACAGAGGACGACGACGGCGACGACGACGACGAAGAGGGAGGAGGGAGGACGGCGACGACGACGACGACGCGAGAACGCGCGCGCACGCTTTTGTTGAAAATCCGTGGTGCGAAACCTTGTGTTTCTGTATGTTGTTGGGTGCACGATTTTACAATCCTTCCAGAAAAACATGGGTGTTTGAAGGATTCTGGCATGCGCGCGCGACAACGCACGCGTCTGCACTTCGTCTCATTTGTTGCAGAGGATGCTCTCGACGGCACGCGCGCCAGGGCGTTCGGAAGATTTCGACATTCGCGCGCGCGAAGCCCGTTTGATAGTATTTTTGAAACTCTTGAAAAACCGATGGTTCCCTTAAGAATTCACAAGAGCGCGCGCGTAAGCTGTTTCCCAACCCTCCTGTGATGGATACTCGTTTTGCATAGAGCAGTGTGGTCTCCACCTCCTCCTCTCCTCCTCCCCTCTCCTCCCTCCTCCCTCTCGCCTGTTTCCTGTGTTTCCCTCTCCTGTTCTCTCGTGCCGTCTGCGATCTGCGCAACTGTCGGTACTTTCGTAGGCTCCTGGGAGGCCCAGCATAGGTACGTCCCACGCGGATCACCACTATAGCTCGCGGTGCCCTGGGGGGGCTGCGATCTGCGCAACCGTCGGCACTTTCGTGGGCTCCTGGGAGGCCCAGCATAGGTACGTCCCACGCGGATCACCACTATAACTCGCGGTGCCCTGAAGGGCTGCGATCTGCGCAAGTGTCGGCACCTTCGTGGGCTCCTGGGATGCCCAGCATAGGTACGTCCCACGCGGATCACCACTATAGCTCGGGGTGCCCTGGGGGGCTTGCGATCTGCGCAACCGTCGGCACTTTCGTGGGCTCCTGGGAGGCCCAGCGGAGGTATGCCCCACGCGGATCACCACTATAGCTCGCGGTGCCCTGAGGGGCTGCGATCTGCGCAAGTGTCGGCACGTTCGTGGGCTCCTGGGAGGCCCAGCATAGGTACGTCCCACGCGGATCACCACTATAGCTCGCGGTGCCCTGGGGGGGCTGCGATCTGCGCAACCGTCGGCACTTTCGTGGGCTCCTGGGAGGCCCAGCGGAGGTACGTCCCACGCGGACCACCTCGAACCTCGCCGCCCCCTGGGGTGCTTGCGATATACGCAAATGTCGGCACTTTCGTGGGCTCCTGGGAGGCCCAACGAAGGTACGTCATACGCGGACCACCTCGAGACCTCGCATTCCCCTGCGGGGCTTGCGATCTGCGCTACCGTCACCACTTTCGTTGGCTCCTGGGAGGCCCAGCGGAAGTACGTCATACGCGGACCACCTCGGGATCTCGCCGCCCCCCAGGGGGCTTGGGATCTGCGCAACTGTCGGCACGTTCGTGGGCTCCTGGGAGGCCCAACGAAGGTACGTTATACGCGGACCACCTCGGGACCTCGCATTCCGCTGAGGGGCTTGCGATCTGCGCAACCGTCGGCACTTTCGTGGGTTCCTGGGAGGCCCAGCGGAGGTACGTCCCACGCGGGTCATCACTATAGCTCGGGGTGCCCTGGGGGGCTGCGCTCTGCGCAAGTGTCGGCACCTTCGTGGGCTCCTGGGATGCCCAGCATAGGCACGTCCCACGCGGATCACCACTATAGCTCGCGGTGCCCTGGGGGGCTGCGATCTGCGCAAGTGTCGGCACTTTCGTGGGTTCCTGGGAGGCCCAGCATAGGTACGTCCCACGCGGATCACCACTATAGCTCGCGGTGCCCTGGGGGGGGGCTGCGATCTGCGCAAATGTCGGGACTTTCGTGGGCTCCTGGGAGGCCCAGCGGAGGTACGTCCCATGCGGACCGCCTGGGGACCTCGCCGCCCCCTGGGGGGCTTGCGATCTGCGCAAATGTCGGCACTTTCGTGTGCTCCTGGGAGGCCCAACGGAGGTACGTCATACGCGGACCACCTCGGGACCTCGCCGCCCCCTGCGGGGCTTGCGATCTGCGCAAGTGTCGGGACTTTCGTGGGCTCCTGGGAGGCCCAGCGGAGGTACGTCATACGCGGACCACCTCGGGACCTCGCCGCCCCCTGGGGGGCTTGCGATCTGCGCAACTGTCGCCACTTTCGTGGGCTCCGTTGGTGGCCCAGCGGAGGTACTGAGTGGTCAGTCAGCATTGAGTGGTCCTGAGTATAATCGCAACATTATAGAAAGGGTTGGGTACGTCAAGAAAATCAGTGTTGCGATACCATGTGTTTTTATATGTGGTTTGGAAACTCGATTTTGAAATCCTGCCGACAACGACGGCCTTGAAGGATTTCGGCATGCGCGCGCGACGACGCGCGCGTGCACACTTCGTCCCATTTCAAGGGACCTTGAAACACAATGAGTTTTGATAAACGAAAGTGCGCGCATAATAGTGGTTGCACAGGAAGGCGGGGGGGAGTGATACCGGCCTGGCTGTGATAGTATGAACTCATATTTCGGATGGACGAAACTGCAGAACCATATGAAAATTGCAATACGAAAAGGTGTACCGATAACTCTGGGGGTAGAGTCTATTCTTCTTATAGAAGGAGAACTCACTTTGACTGTCTCGAAGCTGTCCTCTCCACAACTCGTGAAAACATCCCACTCTCCCACCCGCAACTTGGTCGCACGACTTTTTAAGACCGTTATGGTGGGTACCACATGGAACTTGGCGATGGCAGCGACGCCGACGACGACAGCGACAACGACGACGACTACGACGACACCGACGACGACTCCGACGACTTCGACGACGATGACGACAACGACGACGACGATGGCGACGGCGACACCGACGACGCCGACGCCGATGACGATGACGACGCCGACGGCGACCGCGACAACGCCGACATGGGCGACGACGACGACGCCGACGACGACAACGACGACGACGACGCCGACGACAACGACGAATACGACACCGACGACGACGACGTCGCCATCGACGACAACAACGACGAGGGAGGAGGGAGGACGACGACGGCGACAACGATGACAACGACGAGGTTAGGAGGGAGGACGGCGACGACGCGAACGACGAAGAAGGAGGGAGGACGGCGACGCCGACGACGACAACGACGAGGAAGGAGGGATGACGACGACAACGGCGACGAAATAGGAGGGACGACATCTGTGTGGAGCAACACATGTGGTGAAGCATAGGTGGTGCAATCTGTGGTGTGCGGACTGTGGTATGCAAACCCTGCTGTGCAACATAAGATGTGCAAAATACGGTGTGCAATTCATGTGGTGCACTTTGTGTGGTGCAGGCGACGGCGGCAACATAGCCGCCATACCGACAGGGAGGCACAGGCACGGGCGGCGACAAGGCGGCGACGGGGCGGCGACGGCGGCACCACGGC
Organism: Prorocentrum cordatum; assembly: GCA_963575745.1. NCBI lineage: Eukaryota > Dinophyceae > Prorocentrales > Prorocentraceae > Prorocentrum > Prorocentrum cordatum. The sequence goes on along the minus strand of CAUYUJ010003069.1, from coordinate 129,193 downwards.
CGCCAGTCCGACAGACAGGCCCAGGCACGGGCGGCGACAAGGCGGCGACGGCGGCACCATGGCCGCCAGACTGACGGACAGGCGCAGTGCCTAGGACAAGTAAGAGCCCAAGTACAAGCACTGCTTGCGGAAAGTATTGCCTCGCCAGACGTTAGCCCAACGGTGTGGCAGCATAGGAGCGTCTTAAAAAAGGCAGGGGACGGCGGTGGTTCTCCGTAGGCGTCTCCGATAGTACGCCGACCTGGGTTGCGGGACCATTGGGGGGCCGTGGCTGGGGACAGGCTCATTAATTCAGATCTCGGGCGTGCTGCATAAAAAACAAGTGATATCAGGAGGGCCCATTATCCCAAATGCGCCCCAGGAGGTCCACCCAAGCCCCAGAAACGGCAAGAACAGCCCTCTCGGAACGAAGACCATGCGACGGAGGGGGAGGCGAAACCTGAAGACTCCCACGCGTTGAACCACAGTGCACCCGTTTGGTGAGGTCACAACACTCTGACGTGAGACTAACAACAACCGCCGAAAACCCACGATCGACGCACCTGGCAGCATAGCCGCTGCTGTGGCGAGACACTGACAAGGTGCACAACAAGTACCGACTGCCACCATAGTTGCAGCTAGAAACCCCATGCAGAGTGATACACAAAACGTTCCAGGTCCCCAGTAACGAACGTGACTCCAACAAACAAACGCATCACGCGGCGGGGCTCCAAACTCCCGGCAAGCCCGAGCCGACAATTGACTCTCTCCCTCGCCGACTGCGGTGTTCACACATGCCACGTAACCACAAGCACCCTACCAGGAATAAGCTGTCAACTAAATTACTCCGACGGTAGGACACAGCACGAAAGCCTGTTTAGCTTACCGTTGCGCCCTTTCCTCCTCCCCCTGGCGGACATCCTCTCCTCTCGCCCTCTGAACTGCCCTCTCTTCCTCCTTCTATGTAGATTCCTCCTTCTCCTCCTCCTCCTCCTCCTCCCGCGCCGCCTCCTCCTCGTCGTCCTCCACCATGCTCCTTCCCTCCTCATACTCCTGCCTCTTCTCCATGCGCACCTCCCGCCCCCCCCTGGTCGTGGCAAACAAGTCGATTTTCCTCGGCGCCGTCGCCGCGTCGGCCAGCGCGCGCGCGCGCGTTTGCCGACAGCTAGACAACGAAGCCGCCGGGGCAACCCTTCGGGCCAGGCCGTTGGGACAACCTCGCAGGCCGCAGGGGCGCGGGAACCAGCCGTCGGGACAGCCCCGCGGGCCTCCAGGCGCGCGCCGCGGCGCTCAGGCGGGCGGCAGCGCGAAGCCCAGCTCTGCCGCGAGCTGCTCCGCCTCAGCCCTGGAGTCCACCGCTCTCTTGTCGAACTCCTCGAGCGCCTTCCGCAATGACGCCGGCGGCCCGCGCTCCAGGAACTCTCGCGCGGGCGGCCGCAGGATCAGCATGTTCCGCACGCGCGTGGCGCGGGAGAACATGACGTAGAGGTGCAGCCACCACATCTCGTCCGACATGCCCGTGCGGCCAACGTCCTCATCCCTGGCGCGGTCGATGGTGACGCCCTTGCGCAGCGTCTGGCCCTGCGACAGCGCGGAGGTCAGGTACGACGCATGCGTCAGGGTGAACCCCGAGCGGCGCACAATGTGCGCCCCCGAGCTCTGCCACGTGAGCTCCTGCTCGCTGGGCCTGAACATGAGCAAGCTCCTCGCCCGCGCTTCGGCCTTGGCGTCGTCGGCAGCGCCGTCGGCGCCCTGCTGCAGCACCTCGGCGACCTCCTTGTAGATCGGGACTCCTGGAAGCCGTGCGCCTGCAGCCAGATTCCCTGCGGTAGGTAGCGGGGGCGGAAGAGGTGGCCCGGCGCGCACTCCTCGTAGTCCCGCTCGTCGTCTGCGTGAAACTCGAAGGACACGATGGTGGCCCGATGCTCCTGCACGAGCCCTGCGCCCGGCCGCCGCTTCGACCGAGGATGGGTTACCACCCCCGGCCCGGACGCAAAGGTTTCCCCCTGCGCCCGGCCGCCGTCGTCCTCCTCAATTCCTGTTCCTCCTCCTCCTCCTCCTCCTCCTCCTCCTCCTCCTCCTCCTCCTGCGCCTCAGCTCCAGCTCGCATGCTTCGAGCTGGCTCAGCGCGGGGACCCCCGCGGGGACAGACGGGCGGGCTCCCGCCTGTGACTTCCTCGCGAATCACTCACAGACGAGACTCCCGCCTGATACATCCTCCTTATTCAAGCCCTCCGGAGGCCAAGAGTGACGACAGTTACACGTTTTGGATGATCCGCCTCGGATGAAAAACGCGAGGCGCGGGCCCCATTAAGGAGAGGCTTCCCGCCTGAGATTTCGTCGCAATTCACTCACAGACGAGGCTCCCGCTTGATATTTCTTTCCTCCAGATTCACGCCGCAGGGGCCCTAAAAATGACGACAGTTACACGTTTCGAGTGACCCGCCTCGGATTAAAAACATGACGCGCGGGCCCCATAGGGAAAGGCTTCCCGCCTGAGACTTCGTCGCAATTCACTCACAGACGAGGCTCCCGCTGGATACTTCCTCCAGATTCTCGCCACAGGGGCCCAAAAGTGCCGACAATTACACGTTTCGAATGACCCACCTCGGATTAGAAACGTGAGGTGCGGGCCCCATAGGGAGGGGCTCCCGCCTGAGACTTCCTCACAATTCACTCACAGACGAGGCTCCCGCCTGATGCTACCTCCAGATTCTCGCCACAGGGGCCCAAAAGTGACGACAGTTACACGTTTCGGATGACCCGCCTCGGATTAGAAACATGAGGTGCGGGCCCCATAGGGAGGGGCTCCCGCCTGAGACTTCCTCACAATTCACTCACAGACGAGGTTCCCGCTTGATATTTCCTCCAGGTTCTCGCCACAGGGGCCCTAAAAATGACGATAGTTACACGTTTCGAATGACCCGCCTCGGATTAGAAACATGACATGCGGGCCCCATAGGGAAAGGCTTCCCGCCTGAAACTTCCTCACAATTCACTCACAGACGAGGCTCCCGCCTGATACTACCTCCAAATTCAAGCCAGGGAGTGAGTGGTGACGAAATGAGGAGTGAGTGAGTGAGTGAGTGAGTGAGTGAGTGAGTGAGTGAGTGAGTGAGTGAATGAGTGAGTGAGTGAGTGAGTGAGTGAGTGAGTGAGTGAGTGAGTGATGATGATGATGATGATGATGATGATGATGATGATGATGAGTGTGTGATGAATGAGTGATGATGATGCTGATGATGATCATGATGGCCACTGAGTGGGTGGTCGAGAGATTATGGTGGCGATGGTGACGATGATGTTGAGAGTGGCGGCGGTCCTACCGTCGGAGGACCACTGCCTCCAAAGCCGACTGAGGATGAATGAGTAATTGAGTGAGTGAGTGAGTGAGTGGGTGATCGAGTGGTAATGATGATCACGATGATGATGATGATGATGATGAGGATTATGATGATGAGTAATGATGAAGGATTATGATGATGAGTAGTGGTGTCGGTGATGGTGATTGATGGTGATGATGATGGTAATGATGATGAGTGTGTGCGTGTGATGACGATGATGATGGTTGATGGTGATGATGATGGTGAAGATGGTGAGTTTGAGAGAGAGAAAGAGAGAGAGAGAGAGAGAGAGAGAGAAAACAAAAAAGGGGGGGGGGAGATCCTGCGCGGCGTGTGCAGAGAAAACAAGAACCTCACTTTGGATGTGGGGAAAAACAGGTATCCGAAAACATAGGCCTCAACGACACAAACCCTGCCTCCACATTGAAAAGTGCAAGCCCGCCACCATGCACGATGCCCAGAGATACGAAGTAGAATGGTCCCGAGTCCTGTCGAATTCACTGTGAAAGCGGACCCCCAGAGTCACGGGCGCTCCCTCGCGCGGCTGGAAATCGACGCGTGACTTTTCACGACACCAAAAATCTAGACGGTGTCCTATTAGTTCTGTCCTGAGGTGTCTTATTGTGGAACACTATACGATGTCCTACTGGTTCTGCTCCTGAGGGGAAGTCCAACGTGACCCCCACAAGTCCGATTGTGCCACGATGGAGTTCGATACCGCCAAGAGGCTCCCAGAAAGCGCCCGAATCCCCCAGGAGGCCTCAAGAGCCCTTGGAAGAGGCCCCCCCAGAGACAACCCAAGATACCACAAGAAGCATCCAGGACAACCTTGGCCAACAACCCAAGCAGAATGACGGTACGTGTGCGAATGTACAAACTGACAATACGATTGTTCGGTAAGGACGCAAGCCCCTTGGACGCTTTATGGCGAAGCTGTTCGAAAGCGGGGTTGGCCACCGAACAAAAACTCAGGATGGACAAAAATGAGGCAAGGCTGCAATGGCACCCTCGGAGGAGGAGGAGGACGAGGAGGAGGAGGAGGACGAGGACGAGGAGGAGGGGGGGGGAAGAGGAGGAGGAGGAGGACAAGGAGCAGGAAGAGGAGGAGAAAGGGGAGGACGGGGAAGGGGAGGAGGAGGGGGAAGAGGGAGAGGAGGAGGGGGAGGGGTTACGGAATTACGGATATTGCGACTATGTCAGTTACGTATATGCTTATAGTGAACGAGCCGCTCTTCGGGCCTTATCAGCTTCACTGTAAACTTTAGGCCAGATACCCCGCTCAATATTCCTAATGTAATATACACGATTACCTGCAGGCCTGCCTTCACACCTCCTTCCGAGTTGGGCCAACTGCTGGGCCGCAAAACATCCGCAGGTGCCGCAACACCAAATTCCCAGTCCAGCGCGAAACTGTGACAAGTGAGTTTCATCAAACAGCCCCCCCACAGATGTGCACCCTGCAACGGGGGGGGGCGGCCTGAAACTTACGCCATCTATAGCTCTCAGGTCAAAACATGGGGTATCCAATCAATTATTTCGCTTAGTTTTGGTCGTGGAGCTTCTACACGTTTGACAAGAAAGCTTGCTATCATATAGCGTACACTCCGTGGACAATTCCTTGCACACCACCGGCGCTGGCGGCCTGGGCCCAGGATTCCTGACTCGGGTTCCTCGGGGCTCCTCGATCGCCTGGGCCTGCTCAGCTTCTAAAGTTTCTAAGGTGGCCAACCAAAATTCTCATGCGGACGGCGAAAGCCATGCTTTGGCCTGATGTCTGCAAGGGTGCGGACAGCCCTGGCGGCGGTTTCGGCTAGCTTGTCCGCTGCCGCGTTCCCCGCAAGTCAAAAACAGAGGGGCTCTGCCCTGGACAACGACCCCGGGTCTCTTGGTGGGAATGAACGAAGCGGACCGTGCGACACAGCTCTGGCTTTCTCTTTAGAACCTGGCCAACCTGGTGCCACAAATCCGCGCTCTCCCCATCAGGGGCGAAAGCTCGGCCACAATACCATCCCGAACAGACGCTAGAATTATCTGTGGTATATATATATATATATATATATATATATATATATATATAAATATATATATATATCACAACTCCATCGGCGCCGATCGTCTGTTGGGGTCCTGCAAGCCCCCCCCCCCCACGCAGACGCCACCAGCCGCATGTTTTCGGAAATCTCGGAATACTGTGCTATGCCGCAGCCCGCTCTACGGAGCCGAGGGTCGCTGGCACCTTCGCCCCCGCTGGCGTCCCCGAAGAGACAGACAGGGGCCGAAACCGAGCCGCGACCGAAACAGTGATCTTCGAACGCCCGTATGCCCTCGCTCCACCAGACAGCCTCCTCTTGTGGGGGCGGAACTGGGGCCCACGACTGCGGCAAGAGGCCTCGATGCCAGAAACGCAGCTCAACTTCGTGCTGTGTGGGCCCAAGGGGCATCTGCACCTGAGAGTCTGCAGATGTCATGATCAACACACTTCGAAGAGCTCCAAATGCGGTGACAAGAAGACTCTCTCTCTCTCACACACTGTGACATCGGGCAAAAATCTGAGATACTGGCAACTTGGATGTCTCAGACCTGCGCCCTCGCGGCCAGGCTGCCCCTGCCGCCGCTGACAAAAGGGCGCCCGACAGCTGTTTGCCGCTGGGCGCCTCCTCCACTGGCGGAGAAGTGCTCGGAGCGAGAGGTTGAAGATCCCCCCCCCCGCGCCAGCGCCATCAAACTGAGGTGCGGCCTGACGCCACAACCTTTGCACGACGGCGCCCTCGTACTCCTGCGACAAGGCCTTGGGCGCATCAACAATCTCAAAACCTGCGAGATCCTCTGGGTTGAACTGCCAGTTGCGCTGGATCTCTGACCCGTCGCTCTGAACGCGCCTGTCGACTGGCCCCTCTGGTTCCCGGCCCTCCTGTAGACGGCAGGCAATCACTGTAGCCCGCGGCCCTCGTATATGGCGGCTGTGCCGCTGCGGACTCGTGGAGCGAAACTCTTAGGCAAGCTGCCTCCATGTTCGCCCGATGCCGCTACGCATCGCAACCTACGTGCACCATGCCCGCGCCCACGTCTGCAGGCACCCCCGTGGCATCCGATATGCTGGATCGCGCCACGGGGCGCGCGAGCCCAGCAGCGTCGCGACGCGTCGCCCTGTGAGCCGAGGGCTAGATGCATCGTGCAGGAAAGTCCTCATCTGCCTGATTCTGCTGCCGAAAACTCCATGAACATGATGGGCAGATGCCCCCGCGGCTGCTGCGCCCTGCTGCTCCAGTCGCGCCGCCGGCCTGCACCTGCGCGCCGTGCGCGCGTGCTTCGCGACCTTACTGCGCATTCTCTGGCGACGAGCTGCTCCTGCCATCCTGGTCGCACGAACGCGACGTCGCCCGCTGCCGACATCAACGCCAAGATGGAATCTGCGCCGCCGCTGTCACCGAGAAACCGACCGCTCTGAAGCGCCTCGCGAACTCCTTGGCATCCGCGAGCTCGGTTCAGTCCACCACGCTCTTGGGAGGGATCTCGGGGCCCTCGCCCTGCATCAAAATGCACGTCTCCTTCAAACATGTCGCGCGCCGATCTCGCGCAGCTCGCCTCGATCCCTTCGCAACCTGACTCGGATCGTCGATCCGCAACCTGTGTGATAGCTGCACGTGAACTGCGGCAATTCGCAGCATGATAAATCTGTTGCCACTTTGGCAAAACGCGCGCCTGACCTCAAGCAACTGGGCCACCGACCTCGCCGGGGCGAAGGCCTCTGAGCACGCGCCCGACTGTCGAGGGCGCCGCGCCGCCATGCACTGCGCCAACTCCAGCCCCAGGACCTCTGCTGGGAAGCCCAGCCGCAGAGCAGTCTTGCCCAGCCTGAGCCGCCGTATGGAGTCGTAGATGCTGGCGATGCCTAGGGCCGCGCCCGAGCGCGCCGCAAGCTTCCCGTCCACCGCGCGGGCGGGCGCTTCCTGCAGCGCTACATTGCCGCGGATCGCGGCATCCCACGGCGCCTCGCAGTCCTCGGTCCACGAACGCAGTCCTCGGCCCACGAGCGCCCGGAACCAGAGCCGCGCAATGTGGGGCAGCAGGCCGATGGCCCTGTCGCCCGCGATCTCCTTCGGCAACAGCGTGCCGATCGTCGAGAGCAGCTGACGCGGCCGCGCCTGACAGCTCTTACACGCCGCGAGGACCACCGCTAGCTCCGAGAGCGCGCAGTCAGGGGGCCTGTCTGTGTCGAGCGCCGTGAGGCGTTCGACTCCCATGGCCGCAGTCTGCTTCATGCGTCAGCCTGCCGCTCGGAGCTGCTCGCCTGACATAAGCGGGAGGGCCCCCTCCGCAACTCATGCTCGTATGTCATGAAATAGATATGGCAGCTCCTCCAGTTCTTGCCCATCTTAAGCCCAGAACTCTTGAAACTTCACACTCTTCCGATCCATGATGCCCCGCGGGCGCTGTATGGTTGCGCCCCCGTCGACGAAGACAGGAGAGACCTGATGGGGCTTCTCGCATCGCCCGATGCAGGACCGATACAGCACTCTGAGATTCCGTCCACTCTCGAAATTCATCAAGTGACTGACTGATGGCCCGTCGCTGGCTTCTCCGCGAAACTCGTTCACTCAAGTTGACTGCTTCAGCGAGCCCATGACACTCAGCGCGCCAGCTGATGATAACGGCTGAAGCCGAGATGTCCGCGGCATGCCGTCCTTCGGCCTGAGGACTTGACGCCCTTGCTCGGGCGCCTCCTGGCACAACTTCGTACATGCTGAAATATAACAACTGCTGCTGCTTCGCTTCGTTGTTCCTGGCGCGGCGTTTGGAATATGCATCTAGAACAACATGCGCCCGGGGCCCACCGCCCACTGATGCGATCCCTCACCGGCGCAGCCCTGGGCGAGGTAGCCTCCAGAACAGTGTCGGTGCGAAAGTGTGGCTCCTCTGCGCGAGAACGTCCAAGGCTGGCCTGGCCATGGTGCGAAGCGAAACTGGCCTCCACCGTGCGAGTCCACGCACTGCGAAAGACAGACGATGATATCACAATGACGCGAGCCAAGGGAGTGCGCTACATATCGGTCCACAGCTTCTGCAGGCGGATAAATGCACGAATAAATGAAACCGATGTTTTCCCTTTCAGCACTCCAGGTGGCCTCAGAAGTGCGCCACTCAACGTTGGAATCTGGATTCCCCTTCTGGCCCCTGGGGCGATGGTTCGCGAAATACTTCGTGAGACAGTTGCATGGGGCTACGATCTGAAGGTTCGCACGCTGGGCTGGATTACTACTAGACTGTTCTGGAACAACTAGCATGGGAGGTGGCGGGCGGGGCGTGATGGGGGTCCGAAGATGGGCTCGAAGGCCAGCGGGTCCTCCTCTTCGTCCGAGTCGCATCGCGCACCTCCCAGCGGGTCGCCAACGCCTGTCTCGGCTTCGCTGAGGGGAGCCCGCGGCGCTTCCCTCTCCACTTCGCCAGCGCTCTCAACGGGGAACCGGGAAACCACTGGCGAATTCGATCGTGCCTCTTCTGCTTAGCCAACTGCTGTGCGAGCCTACGTTCCACCTTCGCTCGGCTCGACTTGAGGCCTTCCACGGGCCGCTAAGATGGACGGGCCACTAGTGGGAGCTGGGGTGGGATATCGAGAAACCCAGTGTACGTTTGACTGCCTTCCGAGACGAGCTCAAAACTGAAACCTATGCGGGGTTTCCAAGGGGCGTCGAAGACGGCCCTGAGCCCAATGATACAAGGTCTGGCAGCCTCAGAGCTCAAAGCAACATCTAAATGCGAGGGCCGATCGCCCCCAGACACGCATGCGCACTCAGCCTCGCATGCGACTACGATGCCCGCCATTTTGTCCACGAAGCCTGCGGCGCACAACTGCGCTGGCGACATGTTCCAGTTACCGATGACGATCCATGGCAACTGGATGGATGCGAGCGCGCTGCCAAGTCGCCTGAAACGTGAGACGTTGTCGCCACGGAGGCCGATCCCCGAGCGGCCGTAACAGATGCACACAATGATGGAAAACCCTCGCACGAGGAGCAAGACTGGCAATAACCCATCGAACGCTGCGCTCCGACCGCGACGAAGCGCAGGGGGATTCCGAGCAGCGTCGCCAACCCCAGCAGGACGATGGCTACGCACAAACATCGACTCACCTCCTTCATTCACTCGAGCTGACTGGTCGGGGTGGATTTGCTTCCATCTACTTTCGATTCTGGCGCCATTGGCCAGCAGTTTCAAACCTGCACCTCTCGCCTTGGACGCCCACTTGCCCAACTCGCGCTGATGCGCGCGGGTCTCGCGCGCAGAAACGCAGTCGCGTGACTTAGCAGTTTGACAGAGATACTCCCAACTCTTCTCTCCGACGCAGGTCGCACCCCCGAAGAGAAGTTTCGTCGAGCTGGCCGAAGCTCCTATGTACCACACGTACTACCAGTACCCGAAGTAAGCGCACCAGAGCCTGAAGGACTGCTGCACTCCCCTCTCGACGTCGGAGTAGATGTCACCCGCGATGGGACTGCCGCAGCCCATAGCCGCAACTCCTCTTGACTCTCGGGCACCTTGATGTCGTTGGCGCCTTTGCCGCCCCCCTTGCCCTGTTCGGCTGCCTGTGCTGCGTCGAGCCTGGCCTTGGATATAACAGCCGCCGCCTTCTTGACCATCTGCTCGTCAACCACCTGCGCCGCCGAGGCTGGGCTCCCCGCTGGTGCGGCGGCTCAACGGGCTGCGCCTGGGACCGCGGTGGCTGGGGGGGGCGCCTTGCCCGCGCCAGGGGCCGCGCCGGCGCCCCCCGCGGGGGGCCATGCGGCTGCCGATGCGGGCGCGCCACTGCCCGCATCTGCGAATCCAACTCTTTCTTCAACTCTCTGAGCTGGATCTTGTCGTTCCCCTCGCAGTCCCAACTCTCGAACTGGTCGAAGGTGGCTGAATCGATGCGAAGCTCGAAAGCAGGCGTCTGGCCATCAGCGGCGCTGGCCGCCTGCGTGGCCTGCACCCTTTCGGCGATACCCTAAGTCTCCGCAGCTCGCTTCTTGTGGATCTCGGCCAACGCCAGGTCCTCCGCCGCCTTCTGTTCCTTGGTCTCTGTCAAGTGCAGCTGCCTCCTCAGGCGGAAAACCTGCGTGGCCGTCTGCTCGTGGCGGTGGGGCGCCGCGCGCCAAGCTCCGTCAGCTTTGCGCACCGTCTCTGCCTCTGATACCGTCTCCTCCTGCTGCGCCATTAGCTGCAGCCGCTCCTGCTGCGCTGCTATGGCCGACCTCAGCACCTCGTCGTTGGACACCTCCGCGGCCTTCTTGAGCAACGCCTGCAATCCCGCAGTCTGCTGTACCTTGGGCGCTCCCCCGCTGCCCCGCTAGGGACTGCGATGCCGACCGCGACGCCGCTGAGTGCTCCACCCGCCTGTGTCGTCGCCCTCGTCCTGCACCACGATCTCCTCGACCTTCTTATCGAAAATGGCGCTGGGAGACCGAGGGACAAAGAGGCGAATCTTCTTGCTGCAATTTGGACACTTGGCCCCTGTCGCAGCCAACTTGC
>CAUYUJ010003069.1:110861-113361 GCA_963575745.1 Prorocentrum cordatum | reverse complement strand
AGCCCCCTGCGGGAAGCGAACCCGCGAGAGCACATCGGCACAACACATCCCCCACCTCCGCCTGATCTGATTCCTCCTCCTCCTGATCCTCCCGTTTGTCTCCCCACTCCTACTGGTCTTTCTCCCTCCACATCAGCATGCTGCCTCTGCCCTCCTTTTTTCTACCAACGCTCCGCCCCTCCTCACCGCGTCCTCATTCGCTGCATGCGTGTATCGTCCCGCCCCTGCGGAAATCATCAGAATGTAGATGTTCTCATGATGGCCGCGAACCGGACCGAAGACCGAGAATGGGTCCTCGAACCGACCCGGCCGAAAAGGACTGATCCGACCCGGCAGAACCGAACCGAACCGGCCCGACGAACCGAACCGGCCCGCCGCACTGAACCGGCCAAACCAGACGCGACCCGCGACCCCGCCGGCGGGTCTCGCGAGAGAGCCAAGCGGATCCCAGGACATCCCCCAGTATATACCCCTCGTGTGTGGCCCCCTCGGGGCCACCTTGAGGCCGCCCCTGGGTGGTGAGGGGAGGGAAGAGAAAGAGGAGGCCACGAGGAGGGAGGGATGAGGAGGATGGATGAGGAGGAGGAGGAGGAGGTGGAGTCGGAGGAGGAGGAGGAGGCGGAGGAAGAGGAACAGGAGGAGGAGCAGGAGGAGGACGAGACAAGAAAGAGGAGGAGAAGGAGGAAGAGGAGGAGGAGGATGAGGAGGGAGGGAGGGCGGGAGGCAGGGGTGAGGGAGGGCGGGAGGGTGCCACCCCGAGGGGGCCCGGAGGGGGCCCCGAGGGTGCCCGGAGGGAGGCCCCAAGGGGGGCCCCGAGGAGGCCCCGTGGGCGGCCACGAGGGGCCACGAGGGGGGACCCCATGGGCCACGAGGGGGCCAGGAGGGAGTCTTTGGGTCCTGCAGGGGTCCCCCTCCTCCCCCCCTCCTTCCTCCTCCACCTTCCTGCTGCCCGCGATCGCTCCCGCGGGCGTCGCGGCTTCCGACCGAACCCAAACCCCCTGGCCGAAGCGAACCGGCCGAACTGGACTGAACCTGCCGAACCGAGAGGACGAACTGGACCGACCGAACCGAACCGGCCGAACCCGACCGGATGGACCGAACCGGACGGCGATCTGAACCGGACCGGCCGAACCGACACGAAGGCGCGCCAAACCGGACCGAACCGAACCGAACTGGGGCCGTCATGCTTTCTACTCCTGATTATCTGGCTAATTCATAATTGCCCCTCCTCCGCCCTCCTCCTCTTCCATCCACCGCGGGAAGGGAGGAACAGGAAGGGGGAGTAAAGGAAGGTATGACCCGCATCCCCTTCTCCCGTTTTCCCATTCCCATTCCCCACCTTACTACACATTATTACCCTGCTCGCCTTGATCCTCATATGCCATCATGCTCCCCCTCTTCCTCCGCCGTCGCCTCCGCCTCCTCCTCACCATCATCAGCATCATCAGCATTACAATCCTCATCATCAGCACCATCATCATCATCATCATCATCATCATCATCATCATCATCATCATCATCATCATCAGCAGCAGCATCAGCATCAACATCATCAGCATCAATCATCATCAGCAGCACCATCATCATAATCGTCGTCGTCATCATCAGCATCATCATCGTCCTCGGCATCATCACCACCATCACCATCACCATCACCGTCGTCATCACCATTACCATCGACATCACCATGACCATGACCATGACCATCACCACGTATATTATCATCAGCATCAGCATCATCACCGACATTAGCATCAGCATCATCATCAGCAGCATCATCATCATCGCCATGACCATCACCATCATCACCATGACCATCATCACCATCATATGAATATTCGTGGTGTTCGCCCTCATCATCATCCTCATCATCATCATCATCATCCTCATCCTGATCATCCTTGTTTTCTGCTCCACCTCCTCCTCCGCCTCCTCGTCCTTGTCATCATCATTACCATCATCCTTATCATCAGCATCCTCATCGACACCAGCATCAGCAGCAGCATTGCCACCACCATCAACAACAACATCAGCATCATCATCGTCATAATCATCAATATCAGCATCATCACCCGGAGAACCACCATCAACATCAACTTCATTTCCATCACCATCATGACACATTCACTACCATCACCATTATATCATCGTCGTCAACATCATCGTCATCCCTTGTCCTCCCTCCTCCTCTACCATATCCGTTTCGTGTTCCAGCACCGCCTCCGCCTCCTCTCCTCCTCCTCCCTCTCCTCTTGCGTTTCCCGTTCCTCCGTTCTCCCTCTCCTTTCTCCCCCTTCCCATCTCCATCAATCTCTCACTCTTCTCCGTTCCCCGCCACCTCTCCCACCAATCCTCCTTCCCCACCTCCCCTTCCTTCACCTCCGTTACCATCCTTCCCACGTCCCCCTCACCTGCCCGTTCGCTGTCCTGGGCCCCCCACCTTCTCCCAGGACTCATCCCCATCCCCCTCCCACTCCCCACGGAGAGGCAGAGGTGGGAA
>CAUYUJ010003069.1:40861-105861 GCA_963575745.1 Prorocentrum cordatum | reverse complement strand
GTGTATATATGTATGTATGTATGTACGTACGTACGTACGTACGTACGTACGTACGTATGTGCGTGCGTGCGTGCGTGCGTGCATACGTGCATGCGTGCGTGTGAGCGTGCGTGAGTGCGCTCGCGCGCGCGTCTGTGTCTGTGTCTGTGTCTGTGTCTGTGTCTGTGTCTGTGTCTGTGTGTATGTGTGTGTGTGTGTTGGGGGGGGGGGGCACTTCGCCAAAGCAGTCGCTCTGCCTAGCCGCCGACGTAAGAGGTGTGTGTGTGTGTCATGTTCGTTCTTGAGCGCAAAGAGATGGGAGGGATAAATGGGGGAGAGAGAGAGAGAGAGAGAGACAGAGAGAGAGAGAGAGAAAACAAAACAAGAGAGAAAAAAACAAAGAGAGACAACAAAAATAACAATACATAAAAACGGTGCCCTTTTCGGGCCCTAAACTGGCCCTTCCAGGCCCTAGGAGGGCCCCTTTTCGGCAGCCCCCGCTGTCCCGTGGCCCATTTCCCAGGCCCGACGTCGAGATTTTTTCGCGACGTCGACCCCCAGGAGTCTAAACACCTTCCCCGGGCCCGGTGTGTCGTCCCGAGTCGTCTTGTTGACGGTCCTCGGGCCTGGTCAGGGCCCCCGGAGGCCTAGAGCAGCGAAACATCTTCCATCGTGACTTTGCCACAACGCCAGGAGGTCTGGGTCTGTCGCCCCCCGCCCCTACGCGCCCCCCGACGTCCGCAGTTCGGCGGAGCGCCGGGAGACTAGGGAGATCAAGAGGCACCTGGTGGGGAGACCAAGAGGTAAATACTGATACGGGTACTCCGCGGACCTTTCCCGGGGCGCTCTCTGACCAAAATTCAGAGGCGAATCCAGCAGTGGCGACGAAGACCTCCCAGGAGGCCCACAGAGGGGCAAACGAGGGAGAATTAGACGGATGGGCACCTTTTTTTCCCTGAGTCTTTGAACCACCGGCACCCCATCTCCCCATCGCTCGGACGTCCGTTCCCCCGTGCATTTGTCGGTTTCGTGCGCGTTCTTTGTCCTTCGCGTGATGATCAAGGATGCTCTTCGATGGTTTCTGCCGAGAAAAAATCGCACACGCCCGAGCAATGCCAAGCCTTAGGTCAGGCATGTCCTCCTGCAGGCGGAGCTTGGAAGAAGAATAGAAAACACAGTCAAGACATGCCCAACAAGAGTCAAAAATAGGAGAAACTCGTTCCCAGACTATTTTTTGACTATTCTGAATCTCCCTCCTGCACACGGACATGCCCGACTTTCACGCCACGTCCTCCGCTGGGGGGCCCCCGTGGGCGGCGCTGGCGGGGAGCCGCGGCGCGATGCTGAAAAAGCGCCCCTCGGCGCTGCACCACGTCCCCACCAGGGGCGGCGGCCCCGGCTCCAGGGACCGCGGCACGGACACGGCCTGGCACGCGCCTGGGCTGCCGCCGCCGCCGTGGCCACGGCGCCGCCGCCGTCGGCATCGGCTTCGTCCTCTGAGACGAAGCCAGGACGAGGATCACATGGGACGAGGATAGAAGCCCAGACATCGGGCGTCTCGAAATAGACGAGACGGAGGTTTTTTGTAAGTGTTGCCCTCTCGGGGCCCTCACCGGGCCTCGGGACCGTCAAGAAACCACTCGGGATGAAAAACCAGTCCTGGGGAAGTGGTCGGGAGGTCGGGATCCTGTGTCTCGAATAAATCGAGACGTCGGATGTCTGGGAATCGGGAATCTCTGAAGTCCGGCGGCTCTAGAAGATGACTCGGGCGCTGCGGCCTTCTCAGAGCGCTCCGGAACGCTCTGGGAGCGTTTCGGAACGAACTGGAACGGATTGATCCTCGTCCTAGCCTCGTCCTCTCCTTCGTTCTCTGCCCTGACTGCCTAGCCCTGGTTGGCTTCCCGGGTTGGCATGGGGGATTTCGATGCCGCTAGTAGATGGTGGCCGCGCTACTAAAAATCGTCGTCATCGTCGTCATCGTCGGCATTACCGTCGTCGCCGTCGTCGTCAAGGTGGCCGCCGTCATCAACGTCGTCGGGGTCGCCGCTGGCGGCGTCGCTTGGTTCGCCCCGTCAGGGCGCACCGACGCGTGCACCAGCGTCGCGCTGCAAGAAGCTCGGAGCTGCCATCGCCCCATGCCTCCGGCGGCGGGCATCCACTCGCCCTGGAGAAGAAACGGGGAGAGATGCGGCGCGAAGGCGCGGGGGGAGGAGCCTCCACGTCCTCATACACTTCGCCGTCCTCGTCCACTTCCTCTTCCCGCCCCTCTGATTCCCCCGCCTTCAGCTGCCCTCCTCGTCGTCACCGTGGTAATAAACACCCTGCTCCTGCGAAAGCGCCGAGGAAAGCGAGGGCAGGGTACGAGGAGAAGAAGAGAGAGACTGCTTGTGTATACAGGTACGAACGCTAGAACCAGAGCGCGCGCGCCCAGGTTCCTTCGACGCGACAAAGTGACCATATGAATGGGTCGGCATGCTCCGACAACACAGACAGCCCTTGGGTGGCCGCGGAGCCGTCGCCGCAAATGGCAAACACCGACGCGTATCGGGGGTGATGGACCCTTTCCCCGACGACTGCGCAGGCTACCTCGGCGGCTGACGGTGCCTTCTATAGTGAGGGGGTCCTCTGCTCCGCCTGAGAAGCGGAGGGCGTGCTCTAGAGCGTCTGCCCGTGAGGTCACGTCCACCGCTACTTGCACACACGAACACGTGCATGCACCCGCCAACGTGCCCTGAAGCACGACTTTGAGTGCCATCCTCAGGGAGGAGGAGGAGGAGGAGGAGGAGGAGGAGGAGGAGGAGGAGGAGGAGGAGGAGGAGGAGGAGGAGGAGGAGGAGGAGAGAGGAGGAGGAGAGAGGAGGAGGAGAAAGGAGGAGAAAGGAGGAGGAACCAGCAGGAGGAGAGAGGAGGAGTGGAGGAGAAAGGATGAGGAGAGAGAAGAAGGAGGATGAGGAGGAGGAGGAGGATGAGGAGGAGGAGGAGGACGAGGAGGAGGAGGAGGACGACGAGTCCTTTCAGTCCTGCCTTCGCTCCTGATGGCTGAAGGGCCCCACAGCCTTGAGTTCCTGGCGCTCTCAAACGCAGCCGTGCGTTCCCGCAACATTTGTTTCGGAGCCACGAGGACCCCAACACGGTCCAAGAGGGCCCCAAAGAGGCCGCTAAGATGGTCCAAGAGCGCCCCGCGTCGCCTGAGGTCGCTCCAAAACGCCCAAGATGGCCTCCAGAAAGTCCAGGAGGCCCCAATACGCCCCAACATGGCTCCGAGAGGCGCCCCACGATGCAACAATCATGGACTTCCCATGGGTTTCGGGTTCTCGCCTGGCCGTTCGAGGCGTTCAACGATCCAAGACGGAGATCACCCCAAGACGGCATAGGGCCCCCCAAAGCGCCCCTAGACGGGCCAAGAGGGCTCCGAGACGCCCAAGAGAGGCCACAGGGGGAAGACAGACATAAATGTCGAGCCCTCCGCCACAAAACTACCTCTGAGACCGCCAGCAGGCCCCCGAGAAGCCTCCAAGGAGCTCGAGGCCCCCAAGGCGCCCAAACCAGGCCCCAAGAGAACACAAAGAGACCCTAAAGAGGCCCCCAAACTACTCCTAAACCGCATCCAAGAGGCCTCCGAGGGGCCCCTCGAGAGATCAGCTTTGAGAGGTGGATAGGGACTGTGCAACTTCTTACCGCCATGGACCACGAACTACCAAGACTTGCTGGGCGCTCCTGAGCGCTCCTGGGTGTTGTCGCGTGGGCCTCTGGGACGATGCCTCCCCCCCAAAAAAAAACGGCCCGATGAACCTCCCCAAGTTCCCCTGAGAAGAGCCAGGGAATGTTCAGGAGCACCTCGAGACGGCCCCAGGACTGCCCACGATGCACTCAAGACTGCCCGAACAATTGATTGCCGTCGGATCGAATGGTTCTTGTTTTTCCTAACTATCCTGTGGTGTGAAGTCCTCGCTTTGCAGAGATAGCGCCCCGCGTCGCTCACTCCTTCCTTCCACCTTCCTCCTGTCAGTCCTCCCATCCCTGCCTCTGCCCCCCGCGTGTCAACCATTCGGTGCACCCCTCACGCGCTTCGTGGCCCCATAGAGAGCTCCACCGAAACCCCCAAAGGGAACAGTCGCATACGGGCGAAACGCCCGTTTCGGCACACCTCTCACAGTTTCGTGGCCTCAGGGGGCCAACAAGAAGCGTTCGCATGTGGGCGTCACGCCCGTGTGGCCCAACACGAGATTCCACCGAAGGCCTAAGAAGAAGCATTCGCACGTGGGGGTCACGCTGGTTTCGGCACAAACCTCACGCGCTACGTGGCCCCTGGAAGGGGCCCTACCGAAGGCCCAAGAGGGAGCATTCGCATGTGGGCGTCATGCCCGTTTCGGCACATCCCTCACGCGCTCCGTGGACCCATAGGGAGCTCCACCGAAGGAACCAGAAGGAGCGTTCGCATGTGGCGTCACGCCCGTTTCCCGTTTTGGCACACCCCTCACGCGTTTCGTGGCCCCATGAGGAGCTCCAGCGCACCAACACCTTGGAGCGTTCCAGCGAGGTGGAACGCCGGAAAGGGAAGACGACGAAACAGCCGTAAACAGCCCGCGACAGCAAGGCAACTGGTGTCGCAGGAGATTGGCAATCCTTAGCTGAAACCAAGACCTCGTAGCACTCCGCCGTCAAGCCGAGCATGGAAGCCACCGCTAGCGCCAGGGACGCGTTGCCGCAGCGGCAATGACGCTCCTCGAAGTCGATCGGCAGCCCCAATGTGGATATCCAGCTCCTCTAGGAGCAGATAGCTCATGACGGCGATGCCACCGGCATTGTCGGAGATTGGATTGTAGGCGACGACCGTGAGGGCGTTCAGCATCGTGCCACACCTACCCAGCGCATGCGCGCCTCCGAACATGCTGCAGGACGCGAGGGCAACGAGGGTCTGAACGCAGCTGGTTGGCTGAAGGGCCCTAGAAAATGCGGACGGGCGCCACGCTCAGGAGCGCGGCGCGCCTGGGCCCAGGCCCATGTCGTGGAGTCCCAGTGTGATATAAAGGGGAGCAATCTTGCTGCGACTACGGCTCGGAGGAGGGAGGCAGGGAGGGTAGGGAGGTAGGGAGGCAGGAAGGATGCAGAGAGGTAGGCAGGGAGGGTAGGGAGGATGGATGGAGGGCGGGGAGGGGGGAGGCAGGGAGGGAGGGTAGAACTGGAGGCAGGGAGGCAGGGGGGGTAGGGAGGGGGCAGGAGGGAGGCCGAGAAGAAGTGCGGGATGGCGGGGGAGCGCCCTGATCCTTGAATACCCAAGGTAAGTATCAACTCTCCGTGGCGCCGCTGCGTCGATCCTGGGGAAGGGGAGGAGGTTTGCGCGGGGAGGGCACACGGCGGAGGACGGGGGGAGGAGGCGGGCGGAGGAAGCACAGCCGACCGAGGCGGCAGGCGGGCAGGGGCGAGGAGAGGAGAGGAGCGGGGCCGAGGCCACAGGGGGCGAAGGGCTGGCGGCCCTGCACGCGCGCGCGCGCGCGCGCGCGCGCGCGCGCGCGCCGCGGCGGCCGCCGTCGCAGCCCTCCGCGCGCCCGCCCGCGCGGGCAGCCGCGCCACGCGGCGCCCCGCCCGCTCGGCCGCGGCGGGAGGAGGAGGCGGAGGAGGAGGAGGCGGAGGAGGAGGAGGAGGAGGAGGAGGAGGAGGAGGAGGAGGAGGAGGAGGAGGAGGAGGAGGAGGAGGAGGAGGAATGGAGAGGAGAGGAGCGGGAGGAAGGAGGAGGATGAGGAAGAGTAGGAGGGAGGAGGAGGAGGATGTTTTTTGTTTTTTTTTTTTTTTTTGATTTGCTCGCGGGTGATCGCCTGCCAATCACTCCTGCCCGAAGTCGACGACAAAGAGCGAAGGGCCCGAAAGGGACCGAAAGGGGGAACGAGGGACGGACCCAGGAACCCAGACAAAGGACGAGCGAAGGGACCCGACCGAAGAAACAAGGGACACGAAACCTCGAGGGCCTCGAGCAGTGCACCATTCAAAACCGTCCAGGGACGGAGGCGTCAACACAGGACGATTAAACAACGTTTAAAGTTGAAACACTTCACACCTCCAACTGCTCACCTCCCCCCGCCATTGCAGGCCTCCCCCACCCAATCGCTGAGCACAGACAGGTGCGAGGGAAAGACGGGAGGAGGGCTCAAGAAAACAACATTCGAGAGAAGGGGAAAACTCCCATTCACGAATTTATCACTACGCTGTCTTCAGCTTGTCGTGGCACACGAGCAGGATCAATAGTCCTGGCCACATTAGCAAGGAGACGAGCATGATCAAGTGACTCCAACCAATCCAGCCTCCCCAGTGAAACACCTGATGGTACTTCACAAGAAAGCTGTACAAGTCAAGCGGCTGCGAGGCTAGCAACGCATAGAATGCCAGAACAGAGATCGATAGCAAGCGTAGCAGCCATCCAACCTCATCCTCCCATCATCCTCATCAACATCCCACCCCCGCCCAACCAGACAAAAGCAGACGGAGGGGGGGGGGGGGGAGGAAGCTCTCAGGAGTCCCAGTAGGCACTCTGCCTACAATATCGGCACGCCATTGCCCGCTTCGTGCTGGATGAGCTCCGCCACAGAGCGCACGCACGACAGCGAGGAGCTCGATAAGGAACATCAGGAGATTCGACAGCAGGAGGAAAAACATCATCTGGAGTAGTGGCCGCGCAGAGGCACGGCTTGTAGATCACCACCTTGCGCAGGGAGCCAGCGGCGGACACGCTGAACGTGGACATCGCATTGGCGGTGCCGTCGCCATCCGGAAAGGCATCGCCAGGCGCATCACGATCTGGCTCCGAGGGATATTCGGCCTGAAGCGAGACATCGCCGAGTCGACCAGCACGAACAGCTTCGCGCAATTCGGCAGAGAGGTCGCCGCGAACATCCACGAGTCGCTCAGCGGGGGCATGACGAACTGGAGGCAAGCCGTCGTCAAGTCGACCAGCACGAACAGCTTCACGCGATTCGTGAGGAAAATCACCAGGGACATCCACGACACGCTCAGCATCAGCAGGAACTGGAGGCGAGTCGTCATCACGTGGACCAGCGCGAACTGCTTCACGCGGTTCGGGAAGGCCACAATGAACGTCCACGAGTCGCTCGGCGGAAACAGCACCATCAGCGCCATGTGGAACATTCTGATCGCGAGTAGCACCTGCAGGAAGTTGAAGCCGATGATGGGGATCAGTACCATCGCGAGGCTGGTTCTCCTCCTGCAGGTTCGGCGAGACGACGCCACCAGACTGGCCCAGCGTATTGGCGAGCTCCGTCAAGGGGGAACTCTGATTTGACACGGTTGATGCGCCGAACGAGGGCGAAGCTGGTGTCGACGTGCTCGAGCCTCCGCCGCAACGACCGCTGGGACTTGTCTTTGAAGAGCGTGCGTGCGGCCACACCAAGGCCAGCGAAGTCGCGACCCGTGGTGTCGCAGATCATGCGCAGAGCCTGGCCATGGAGGCGAACAATGAGTTCCTCGGCCATGGAATCAACCGAAGATCAAAACAAATCGAACCTAATACAAGGCGCGCCGCAGCTTGAGCCAAAATGGCTACAGAAGGAGGAGGAGGAGGAGGAGGAGGAGGAGGATTTTTGTTGACATCAGCCGTGGCAACAAGAGCGACGCCCCGTGGTCGTCGCCCCCCTGCTATCTGGCCTGGAGCAGGCCAGCGAGCAGTGAAAATGTGAAAAGGAGGGCAGGCGCGAAAGCAACGGGGCGATTTCCCACAGGAGGGGAGGACCCCCTGTGGCTCACCGCCTGCCCCCCAAAGCCCGCGACCATAGAAGAATGAGGTCAGGGCGAGACGCACGCACACACACACACGCAGAGGACGCATGCTGCATCTCTTTAGTCTGAGTCATCAGACTGTGGTGCAGCGTCGGCGACGAGCGAGGCCTCGTCCTCTTCAAGGATTGAGGCGGCTCGATCTCGGCCAAACGCACCAGCCGACGAGGCTGGCCCAGGCACCAGCCGCATGGTCTGCTGGGAGGGACTCTCACCAGGCAAGCCAAACAACAAATATAAGGCTGCTTCCTCTTCCGCGTCACGCGATCCTAAGAGGGAGAGAGGTTGGGGCAGCAGCTTCGACGGTGCACGACGGATCGGACGAAGGGCCAACGACGCGATCTTGCTGCTGCCCCAGTGGAAGTGCAGACGGTGGAGGGCCGACCTCCAGCTCCACGCCTGCTGGGACTGATGTCCCCCCAGCTGCGGCGACTAGCCTCCGCGCCAGCTTGGCTAGCCGCAACTCCCTTTCTTGGTCGGTGAGACGCCGAGGCCGCTTCTCTTGCTCCAAGTCTTCATACCAGGGGCCGACCTCGACGGAAACGCCTTTGCGCTTGGGGTGGCGTCCAGCCCCCACAGAACTCCAGGCAGACTTGGCACCCGCACTCTGTGGATGGCCGTCACACTGTCTAAATAAATTGCGAGGCTGCCCATGGGGGGAATAGGCATAGCATCGCATACAAATAGTGAGGGCAGCACCATCGGAGCATAGCAACGCAATGCAGTTATGCCTGAGGGCAGTAAGCACCGCGGACGTCAGCTTGGAATCTCGAAGGCACTTCCCAGGGGCGGGCGGGTCGAGCCCTCCAGGCCGAGAACCATCGGGGTTCGCCCGCGGCACGCCCTTAGCAACCTTGAGACATTCAATGCACTGCCAAAACGAGGAAGCCCGAGTCCACTGATGGGACCTCGGCTCGAACTTGGGCCTGGGGGGCTTGGGGGCGAGCGGGGCCCCAGTCAGGTTGAGCCGAGGCCACTCTGGCATCAGCCCGGTTGAAAGACGCATAACACACTGGGCGATAGAGAGGCATCGCTCGGGCCATACCACATCCTCGGGGTCGGGTTGCGGGTGGCGGGCGAGCGAGCTTTTGGCGACAACAGCTGCAAGGTCATTGCCTTGCTTCCAAAACCGCTCCAAGTCGGTGAGGTCACTGGATTCCTCGACATGCGCCTTGACCTTCAAAACCCCTTCTAAAAACTTTCGTTGGGTGGGGGGCAAAATCCTGAATGCACACGCTGGTAGGACAAAGCCCTGAGCAATGGCTCGTTGGCTTGTACGACCACATTCTTACAATCAGCGTATATAGAACTACCTGGCAGGGCGTGCATTGCAGCAACAGCGTAGGCCCCAAATTCCCCCCCTTGGGCAGTCTGGAGGTTGGGGGCCCAAAGTGGACAACCGATGCGACAAATCTCGTCACCATCGTCACCTACCATCGCAACCCCCACCCAGCCCTGGAGAGTTCTGTAACAGGGTGCGCAGCGCAGGACCCGTCCACAAAGATATGTCCAAAAATATTGAGCGATTTAGACGAACGATCATTGGCCCAGATGATCTCAAGTCCAGTGTCTTCTACACCATCACGAGCAGGGAAAGGAAAGACATCCCCTGGATGCCGAAACAGGCCACGAGTAAACAGTAGGTGGTCCTCTTCGTTGTTCTCGGGCGCGAGGTCGGGCGGGGGCAGGAGGGGCAACTTTAGCTTGAAACTGTCGAACACCGCCTGCCTCTTGTCATGGCGCGCTGGGCAGAACCAGAGCCGATGAAGCATGGTACCGGGCGCGCCCCCACACAGCTCGCAGGCCGCGCTAACAGCGCACCCTGCTTCGGCAGCTCTGGTCCTAGCCCACGTGGCATTACAAGCCACAGCCTCGGCACGCCCTCGCTGGTACGGCGTGCCCTTCTTGGAGCGGAGCGTGGCTGCCACCACGTCATGGCACACTCGAGCTCCAGGAATATGCGGGAGCAGAGAAGCGCCGCTGGACCTCTCATGGGTCTTCTGAACAGCGGCCTTCAAAAGCTTCTTAAGAAGGGCTGGGGAAGTAACAGTAAGGGGCACCTCGGTTCCGAAATCAGCCAACAGGGTACAATAGTTGGGCATGCTCCAAGAAATCCTCTTCAGGGCCAACTTCATGGCCCCCAGGGGCCCGCGGACCCCGCGCCAGGTTTTGGGCCCAGGGGGGGCCGACAACCCCTCTCCAAGCGTCCCTCAGCTCAGCCCACGGGATAACAAAGGGAAAGGGCTTGGTTTGGTTGGCGCAGATCTCCTTGGAGTACCTGACAATGGGCGCCACCGCAGGGTGCCAGGTCGGGTCCTGGGATAAAATCAGCACAGAGGTCCGTGACGTCATCTTGGCAGACGGCTGCATAGTACTAGCGGCGGCGACCTGCAATCTGTGCCATTCAAAATCCGAAAGCCCATTGACCTCAGACCCAAACGTGAGACTGGGGAGGGGGCCAGAGGTGAAAATTTTGGCAGCATGCCGCCCGAGGGGCCGCTTGGCTCGCTTGAGCCTCCTGACTTTTTTTGTTGAAAACCCGTTTGCGGTCGGAAACCTTTTTTCCCCCTACCAGGAAGCCGTCGGGAGGAACCTGGGGCGAAGTCGATGCCCAGGTTGACGGCCCCTCGGGCGATGGGCCCCGCGAGGCCGCCAAGACAGTCCCTGACTTCCATGGCGAGAACGTCCGACGAGGCGACGAGAGAAGCTTTGTCAGGCGAAATGATCGCCCCCATATCGACCTCGATGGCTTCCCTGAGGTTGGCTGCGGCCTCAGGGAGGTGCCTGGCAATGTAGGCATTGGACCCGTTGCAGCTGAGACCGTAATCGTCAATGTAAACGTCGAGCGCGATTCCTGGTGGCAGCTGAAACGCGTCTAGGGCGGGGATGGCACTGATGCGCACCACGGTGGTCGCGAGACCACAGCCGGCGACAACGCCGTTGGTGACGTGGAACGGGCCGACGACCACGCCGCCGAGAGAAATAGACCTGCCATGCCGATAACCTCGCACAGCAAGCCGAGCTAACTGGACGGGGAACTCATACTGATGGCAACGCTGAAGGAGCGTGCCCAAGTGAACCAACTCGAAACATATGTAGAGATCCCACAGAACCGTGCAACTCGCCTGACTACTGGCCACAGCTCCTTCAGCACGCAGGGTCTGCCTCCATACAACATCGATCGCGGAAGAAAGCGGGGGCCCAGCAAAGTAGCTTCGCTGAAACTTGCTTTCCCGATGGGCCGCATAGGGCCTGCGGCACCGCCCCCAGAGGCGGTGAGTGCTACAGAAAAGGCCGATGGGCCGATACCCTCCAGAGGGTTTGTTGAGAAGGGAAAGCACAACCAGGGAGGTTTGCCCAGGAACCAGCCCAGAAGCTTCCATGATGGAATACATGGTGCCAAGGACGTCCAGGGACCCCTCCGAAAGGCAGGCAAAATGCTTCATGTGGAACCCGTCAACAGCGGTAGCAGAACGGGCGGCATACCGCCTAGAAGCCGAACGCAGGGCTTCAACAGTGAGGCGGGGAAGGGGTTCAACGAATTGGAATTGGCCTCCTTCGAGGGGGGGGGGGGGGGGGTCGGGAGTGGCGCTCCAAAGCTTACTGAATTCTCGGGCCTCCGAATCCAGCAGCGCCAGGGGGTCCGAGACGACAGCTCCTTCCCTGCTGAGGGTCGTGGTGGTGTCCATGGTTGGCTGCCTCTGACCTGCTGGCGCGCTCTCCTGGCGCCCTGGTCGATGGACTGAAGAAGCCACTCTTTCCACTCAGCGAGGGCCTGCGCCTTGGCCTTCACGGCAAAGGTCGCAAGGTGCTCATCTAAGTCGGAAAGAATGGATTCCCCAATAGCAAGGTCGAGGAGGTCATGCTGGCCTAAAAAAGACTGCACCCGCATGACAAGGTCGCTGTGGACCTCCAGCCCTTGCTTCAAAAAGCTGGGAGGGTTGAGCAACAACCTCCGAATTTCCTGGGACTGGGCGGATCCTATAGCGACCGCGTCAAGTTGGAGAAGGAGCCTGAACTTGCTCACGAGCCATTTGATCGAAAACAAATGGGGCTGTCGGTGGGGGGCTTCCCGATCTTGATCAAGAATGTTAACCCGATGCTGCTGTGGCATCTTCCCCCTGCTCCCCCAACAGGGCAGGGTGGTTTGTCTACCCCTCGCTAGCTCCTTCTACGAAAGGTCGGCCCAGTGCTTATAGAGGGTGTCGAGCAGGCACTGCACAGCGTGCACGTCGCCACTGCGGCAAGCATCTAAGGCACGTCCAGCTTCACACTGAATAGCAGACCAATCTGGAGGTGGAGGCACAGGACCGATCGCGGGCTCAATCGGCAACGGCGGGGGCTTCCGAAACACGAGCCCATGAAGCCCCCCAATCCCTGCGTGAAACTGCATCTGCACAGGAAGGTGAGTAACGAGGTTAGACGCGTGAATGGCACTGACGGAGGAGATACCTCTGGCGAGCCCAGCAGTAACGATAAACTAATCAAGCATGCTAGTGCCACATGTGCCCACGACGTCTTTGGTAACGACCACCTGCGCCCCCAACCTGTTGACAATCTCAGACGACACTATCTTGTCGGGGCTCATGTTAAAATCAGCTCCGATGATGGTGGGCAGACCTACCTGCTCAACGACCGTACCGATGCACGCTAGGAGCTCCACGTTGGCCTCCGAGAGCCCCTCGACCGTACGCAAGTAAGCACTGCAGACTAGGATGGGATCGCCGCCAGGAGTGTGCACGACAGCTCCGATCGAACGATGTTGATCGAGGATGTGGCCTCCAGGCGGAGCATGACATCCCAAGGAATTCTGGACCAGAATCCCAACCCCAGACGAAGTACCGCGTCCCACTCCTGGAGCAGCAGGCCCAAGGATAGCTTTCCACCCATGCCGATGGGCCCAGCCAGTAGCCCCCTCCAGCTCAGACTCCAGCAAGTGGTGCTCTTGGATTAAGAGAACGCGCGCACCACACTTGGGGGGCCAAGCTCTGAGGCCGCCTCCCGAGTCGGATTGCCAAGACGTGACATTGGCAGTCTGGATGACGAGCTCAACACTTGAATCTCCAGGGCTGGGTTCGGGGGCGTGGATAGGAACAAACTTTGTGGCCTGAGAGCGATCGACCCCGGGGCCTGGCGCGGCCTTGGTAAAAGCTTCGTGGCCCTCGGAACCGAACAATCCAGGAGGACCGCGCCGATGCCCAGGGTGGTGGCCGCCAGCGGCCTGTCGGGGACAGGCTCTGCCCGTCTTGGCAAGAGTGGCCTCTACAGCTTGCGCCAGATTGAAACACTGGCGGGCGTCGGCCCACCGTGCGTCGAGGGAGCTGCACACTCCGTCGACGCTGTTTTGATGAGACCCAGAAAGGGAAGGCGCTCTGAGACCATGGCTTTCGCAACGATCCGAATCAAAAGTTGGGGGCGGGCAGTGGGAACTCCCTTGGGCGCTCACCGTGAGAGCGCTGAAACTTGCAGACGCGTGCAGGCATGGATGCGCGGCCAAGCTAGGCGGCGGTTCCTCCCCCCACCCCGCCAGGGGCGGGGGGGGGGGAGGTTGAAAGGCCTTCTCTGCCTTGGCCCGCACGTCGTCTGCTGCTGGGGCTCCACCACCAGCTGGGGCAGCCTTAGCGGCCGCCGTGCCAGGGGCAGCGGCAGGTGCCTCACGCGGCTCATCATCAGCTCCAGCATCTCCCCCTGCCGCCGCTCCCTGGTCAGTGCGCCGCCGCTTGCTGGCAACCCGAGCCAGGTGCTCACGATGCGCATCTCGGGCCGCTTTGGCAGCGGCCACCAGGGGGCCCAGCAGGTCCTTAGCGAGCCTGGAGACGCCAGCGTTGAGGTCATCCTTCCTCTTGGCGATCTCTTCGCGGTCCTTATCCTCGAGCTCGGCGTCGCCCTCGAAGAAACTGACCTCGATCACTGTGAGGAATGCGCCCAGGTCGAAGGTGTCAGCGCACAAGTCTTCCAACTTGAGCTTGGCAGGGGCTGGCGCAGCGGGGGCGGGGGCCACAGACGCCTGCTGCTGCAGCTCGGCCACCAGAGCCTTGTACTGCTGATCGGCTGTGGCCAACTCTTCACGCATGCTCCGCACCGTGTCCTCAAGCTTGGCGATGTCGTTCCTCCAGCCCAAAAGCTTGTCCACCCCCCTGTCCAGCGCCTTCTCCAGTCGAGCCACCGCGGCGAACTGCTGCTGCACACGCTGGTGGAGGGGAGTGGGAGGCTTGGGCGACTCCAGTGCGTGCAGCTTCTTGAACTCTGCCTCATACTTGGATGCTGTGGTAAGGTCCCCTCCTTTCCGCGCGAGATCTGCCAGCTGCTTGGCCTCATTCGCATTGAGCTGGCTCTGGGGCCCGACGGGGAGAGGGGGTGCCTTGGCGGCAGCGCCTTCAGGATGCCCACCTCCGTGCCCAGCTCCAGCGGGTTGTCCAGGACCTCCAGGGGGCCCAGGGTAAGGACGCGAGTGCATGGCCCAAGGTGCCGCGGAGAAGACGCCAGGAGGGGCCTGCGACCACGCCCCGCTCTGTGGGGCTCCACCTTCGACTGGACGCACAGCAGCAAGAGGAGTCCCACAATGCTTGCAGTAGCGGGCCGCCTTGGGGTTCTTCGCACAGCCACAGGAGCTGCACTTGAACTTGGAATATCCTTCTGAACTTTTGTCCGGGTACATGTAGGCGCCGTAGTGCCACGGGGGGGCGGCCGTGCCGCTGGACCAGTCATCACGACCACGTCCTTTGCCACGCCCGACTCCTTTAGCACTACCATTGCGCAAAGCAGGCGGGGGTGTCATACACCCCGAGTCAATCATTGAGAAGATCCGAGCCAGAAGGCCCGTTGACGCAGTGTGCCGCTCTGAAGTTCGCGTCAACAAGCACAAAACTTGTGCCAGAACGGCTGGAGGAGGAGGAGGAGGAGGAGGAGGAGGAGGAGGAGGAGGAGGAGGAGGAGGAGGAGGAGCAGGAGCAGGAGGAGGAGGAGGAGGAGCAGGAGGCGTCACAGCTCCCCGCCGCGGGTCGCGGGCGCCTCCCGCGGCGGCGGCTCGCGGAGCTCGCCGCGCCACGCGGCGCGCGGCAACGCGGGGCGCACGAGCTCCCGCATGGCGGCCTCCGTGCGGGCGCGCGCGGCCGCCAGGGACGCCTCGCGGCGGGGGGGGCGCGCCGGGCCGGCCCCCCGCACTCCACGCCCGGCTGGGCGCCTCCGGGGCCCGCGGGGGGCCCAACCTCCTCCCCCTCCTCCCCCTCCTCCTCCTCGTCCTCCACAATTACTCAATATGAAGACTACTCTCCCTCTTCCCCTGATGGCGGCTTGAAAATATTAGCCCCCCCCGCGTATTTTTTCTAACACACAAGATTCCCCGGAGTTGGGCTTTCGCCTGCAATTTTTCCAAAATGCTGGTCTCGCTGAGGCGCCGGCCTCATTTTCGGGCCCCGCTCGTTCCGAATCGTGCTCCCGCTGCAGCGCTGGCCTCATTTCAGTGCTTCCGCTCGTTCCGAATCGTGCTCCCGCTGCAACGCTGGCCTCATTTCAGTGCTTCCGCTCGTTCCGAATCGTCCTCCCGCTGTAGCGCTGGCGTCATTTCC
Source organism: Prorocentrum cordatum (assembly GCA_963575745.1). Classification (NCBI taxonomy): domain Eukaryota; class Dinophyceae; order Prorocentrales; family Prorocentraceae; genus Prorocentrum; species Prorocentrum cordatum. Next base: position 90,529 of record CAUYUJ010003069.1, on the reverse strand, counting down.
CGTGCCATGCCACGGCATGCAATGCAATGCTAGGTTGATGCTATGCTTTACGGTGCTCTTCTACGCCATACCATGCCGTGCTCTACAATGCATCGCGTACCCTTTCGGGATCATTGCCCTGCTCGACATCCGACTGTGCGAGTAGAGGGGGATCTACGCCATAGTAAGGGATGGGAGGGAGGGGTAGGATGTCAGATATGACGCGAGCGCACCTAGCTTGCCCTCCTCCCCCTCCTGTTCCTCCTCCTCCTCCTGCTCCTCCCGCTTCTGCTCCTGCTCCTGCTCCTGCTCCTGCTCCTGCTCCTGCTCCTGCTCCTCCTCCTCCTCCTCCTCCTCCTCCTCCTCCTCCTCCTCCTCCTCCTCCTCCCCCTCCTCCTCCTCCTCCCAACTGGCCGTTTTGGCTCGAGACTCACGGGCCTCCCTCGTGGGTCCCGGCTCTACAGGCTTGAGGACGAGGGGCAAGGGCAGCCCTTTCCAGAGGCCTGGCTCCCTCGGCCAGCTTTCCAGCATCGCCGCCTCCGCGGTCCGCAGCCGCAGCGGTCGGGCGGTCCGCAGCCGCCATCTGCTTCGTCCTCTCGTACAGCCTCGGCGCAGATGGACAGGTCATGGCTCCAACCAAGGGACAACGCCAATACGTCCTCTGCTCTCGCCAGGGATTCCAGGGCTGGACCTACCTGGACAGGAACAATCAAGTCTGCTCCAAGTGTGGCTCCACGCTCGAGTACCCAGGGAAGTCAGCAGGCAACATGAAATCGAATCGACCTCAGTCGGGCAAAAACGGCGGAGGAGGTCAGCGGAACCAAGGCGCAAGCGGAGGCAGAAACCGTTGGACGAGGGTCTGTCGCATCAACGGCCAGCTCGATATCCAAGGCAGCCCTCCCCGATCGCAATCGGACGCCCCAACGCAGACCGACCCAATATCCGCTTTCCAAGACCTAGTCAACTTCTGCTAGACCCGCGAGGGCACAGGGGGTATGATGATGCCAAAGCTGGCATCTCGCTAAAGCAAACCAGGACAGCCAACCGCCATTTCGGAAACATCTATGGAAAAGCAATGCCAGCCTTTCCGCGACCAGGAATTCTCCGCCCAAGACATAATCAAGAAGTATTCCGAGCAGATCAAGGAGTGCGTGGATCAAATCTCAGAGCTGGCCGACAGCACATATGAGGCGGACCAGGCCGCCACCACCACGGAGCTCGCACAACTAAGAACCCAACTCACCGTCACCGTCCGCGCCGCAGCGGACCAGACGGCCCCGTTGGAGCCGCACCCCTTCTTCGCGAAGGTCAACAAGTTCATGGATCAGCGCAAAAGAAAGACCCGCCTCGGGACCCCCCAGGACATCCAGGATCGCGTCGAGCTCGCATCAGCCTACGATTAGGCAGCCCCCGCGGCCGCCCCACCGGTTGACGCGCCAGCGTCGCCAGCCCAGCCGCCCGCCTCAGCAACTGCTGCTGCTGCTGCTGCCAGTGCCGCCGAACCCGCACAGCCAGGGCAGCCTGAGCAGCAGCAGCATCGGCAGCATCAGCAACAACCAGCCTCAGGGTCCCTAGCGGGTCTCAGTGAGACCTCCATGGACGAGCCTGCCAGAAACAAACGCGGGCATAAGGACGCAGCATCAGCCCTCGAAAAAGTCAACCCAGCCATCAGCAGCTCAGGGGAGAGAAGGAACCTCGCTGCGAAGAAGCTCAAGAGCCTCGCTGCTGCAGCCACAGCGGGGGAGGGCAAAGGGTCGTCAAGGTAACCCCGATCCGCAGTCTACTCAAATCGTCACGATCGATAGCAGCTGAGGCTGTCAAAATTTTGGTCTCGTCGACATTATCCGAGAACGTCGCCGCCAAAAGCTGTCAAGAGTCTCGTCCCTTAGGGGTTCGTATCATAGCCGCCATGCAGCGGTGCCAGAAAGCGGGCTGGCAGTCTGTCATGCCGGCATTTCACTGTGATTCACCAGCGAAACTAATGAACCGATGGCGGGGGCAGCCGTCCTGATTCGTGCAGGATTCGACTTCGGAATCCGCCCAGCAGCTCCACCTCCTCAGATCCTCCCAGCATGATGTCAGCAGATATATTGGAGCTCCGAGGTCACTCGCACATCAATATGCCCCCCATCTACTTTGCAGACTCAGCAGGCCTCAATCAGCAGAACATTGACCTGCTGGCGGCCATCGGATGGATGCAGAGCCACAACAGCATGCCAGTGCTAGCAGCAGGAGGCTTCGACATGCCCCACTCAACGGTCAGAAAAACCAGCCTGACGGACCGAGGACATTATTGTACCGTCAGCTCCAGAGAACCCACTCATTTCACAAAAAAGAGCGTGTCAAAATTGGACTATTTCATCGTCAGCAACATCCTTTGGCGATTCTGTCAGTAACGTGAAATTTCCGACGGACTACACGCTGTCGCCGCACCGCACAGGTCGTCGCTCAGTTCCAGATCGGGCAGAACCTCCTGCTCCCCAGACTGGCCAAGCCCCAGCAGCTCCGTACCAGGCGTACAGTTGGCCCCTCACTTGAGCCCCAAAAGTGGACCCGATCAGCCTCAGGCCCTGGACTCCGCGTTCGACCTCCTGATCCTGGACCTGGAAGGCTCAGTTGCCAAGCAGACAGACACCCCACTTAGATGCAGAGGCACAACATGCCAGACACCACAAATCGTCTGGGTCTCCGATCGAGCTGGAGAATTCCAGCACAAAGCAGGATGGCAATCGTATGCTCGGCCGCTTCGACGGCTGAACAACAAAGTCCAAGGCCGCGCTGACGGTGTGCTTGGTTAACTGAACGGTTGGGAATTTTGTTTTTGCGACACCGAACTCACGCAAAACAAACTAGGACATCACGACACACCGGTTCCTACATTTCGAATGTGCGAACGTATAGAACGAAAACGACACAGCGAGTTGTAATAAAACACGAACCATGCTCCCCTACGATTGATTTAGCCGCGAACCACGCCTTCCTACATTTGGATGTCCTGCTTCGCCGTTAACTCACACTCCGTTAGCGCGTCTACGGAAAGTGTAAAACGTCCAAAATGCGGTTTGCCTGCTGGCCTGCGAGATTTACGGACAGCTCTGCCGGACGCGCCCCAGGAGTTCCAGACAGCCCTGGATTGGCCGGCAGCGCTCACCAACTTTCGTCAGTTCCTTGACGCCCTCCTGCTGGACATCCAGCAAGATGGCATGCAGGCGTCCAGCCAGCGCGCGCAGATTACCTTCGATCGGTTGCAGCAGGAGGTGACCAGCTTCCTAGACCAGGAGCGCTCTCGGGAAGCACTCCAGTCCACAACGGCCCAGCAGCAGCGGGTTACAGAGCAGACGCCCAAAGGAGTCGGCGGGGCCCACAGATGGACCAAAGACCTCAGCAGTTGGCAGCCCCAGGAAGTCAAGGCCAAAGACTGGCCCAATGATCGGATCGCCTACCCGAGCTCTGGCAGCTCCAAGGAAACCCTCTCCCCAGATACCCAGGCCACCCAGAAACTGCCGCCGCACTCCCGCCAAAAACCACCAGAGGCCCTCAGGAAAGCCGCCAGGACTTTCAGCCAACTGTCCAGCCAGACGTAAGACGGAGTCCACCCGAAAATCTTCAACTTCCAAGGCCGCGCTAACGGCGATGTTGGTTAACGGCGAGCTCGTGCAGAACAAATGGTAGGAAATCACGAACCACACTATCCTACATTCCAAACGTGCGAGTGTATCGATCGAAAACGGCGCAGCGAGTTGTAAGAAAGTACAAACCACGATGTCCGACAGTTATTTTGGTCACGAACCAGTCCCAACTACAATCCCGAAGCCTGCATCGCCGTGACCTACATCGCCGCCAGCGCGTCTACGGAACTTGCTCATAGATGAGCACCTCCAGGACCTCGCAGACTTCCATGCGTGCGTCGAGCAGCCCGGATCCGTGCCCTCCCAACCGTCCTGGCCTACTCCCTCCACAGTTACTCAATATGAATACTACTCTCCCTCTTCCCCTGATGGCGTGCTGGGAGTAGCCGACCCCCCCCGCGTATTGTTTTTTACACAGGATTCCCGGGAGTTGGGTTTTCGCCTGCGTTTTTTTCAAAATGCTGCTCTCGCTGAGGCGCCGGCCTCACTTCTGCTCCCGAATCGTTCCGAATCGTGCTCCCGCTGCAGCGTGGGCCTCATTTTCGGATCGGTGATTTGCCTCCGTCGTTCAGGATGGCGTTCCCGCCCTAGCGCGGGCCTCTTTCTCGCGCGCCCATCCGCCCGCCACCACCGCGCCGCACCACGCCCCGCCCCGCCGCACGCACACCCACCGCCACTTCCACCCACCAACGCACGCACGCACGCAAGCGCACCACCACCACGCACCGCCACCACCACCGCACTACCCCACTCACCACCACCACGCTACACCGCGTCACACCACATCACACGCGCGCACACACAGACACACACACACACACACGCACGCACACACGCACGCACGCACGCACGCACGCACGCACGCACGCACGCACGCACGCACGCACGCACGCACGCACGCACGCACGCACGCACGCACGCACGCACGCACGCACGCACGCACGCACGCACGCACGCACACACGCACACACACACACACATACATACATACATACATACATACAGACACACGCACGCACACACACACACACACACACACACACACACACACACACACACACGCACACACACACACACAGACACACACACACACCACCACCGCCACCACCACCACCGCCATCACGCAGGTACGCACCTGGCCCACCACCAAACCACCAAGACGCCACACCACGTCACACCTCAGCACACGCGCACACACGCACACACACACACACACATACACACCACCACCACCACAACAACCACAACCACGCACACACGCATGCACGCACGCGCACCACCACCCACTACGCACACGCGCGCGGAGCCACAGGTCCGCTACGACACGCGTCCGCGGATAGAGAAAATCAACGCCATGGTAAGGGATGGGAGGGAGGGGTAGGATGTCAGATGTTGACGCGAGCGCACCTAACTTGCCGACCCCCCCTCCCCTCCTCCCCCGACCCGCCCCTGCCAACCACCCTGACCTCCTCCCCCCACCTCCCCCTCCCTCTCCCCCCCCCCTCCCCTCCCCCAAATCCCTCCCCCCCCGCTGGGGGAGGCGAGGGAGGGAGGGAGGCATGGAGAGCAGCGCCCTGGCCATCCTGGCCGACCTCGTCCCCGAGCGGCAGGCCCCGGGAAGGCCTGCCTGCACACGGGGGGGGGGTCGTCGGCCTGCGTCCCGGGGCGCACCAGGCTCGGGCCAGAGCCGGACGCAGTGAGGCCAGGGGGCGGGAGGGCGAGAGCACATTTTGGACTGCGTCCTGGGGCGCATCGGGCTCGGGCCAGAGCCAGGCGCAGCGAGGCCAGGAGGTGGGAGAGCGAGACCACACTGGTTCGTCGGCGGCGGACTCCGCTCCAGCGAGAAACTAGATCGGCGGCACGAACCAGCGAGTTGGCCGGCGAGCGAAGAGGGAAGGGGGGACGGCCGAGAGGACGAAGGGACGCTCGGACGCCGAAGAGTTCGACGAGGAGAGCGAGAACACATGCAGCTTCTTAGCGCACCAGGCAGGCCGCAGTAATTTTAGAGCTCGTGTTCCATCAGTTTCTCTTCGCCGACCGAAGGGCTCTCCAGGAAGATCCAGCACGCGAGGGGGTCAGCTCTCTGGGGCATGACAAAATAAACCACTACGAGCACATCAGCAGAGCAGCGCTGCGAGATAGAGCCAGCTGCGGCAGCTTCAACGGAGCCATCCTTGCAGTCATCCCCAAACAGTACCAGGCACGCAGATATCTCACATGCAGCCACATCATACAGTACTGCGGGCTCCCGTTCAGAACATTCCAGCTGGTTGTTGTGCCTCACCAGACCTTGCCCACATGTACTGCAAGCAGCCCTTGCAGAGCTGGGGACAAGCTCATCCCGACGTTCAGCTCAGTCTCTTCATAGATGACATGTTGCTGCAGCTGCTTCCACAAAGGGGCAGCTTGTGAAGTTGTTGCTGGACGCGTGCTTTCAGTGGCTAGCAGCCATCAAACATGATTGACAATGTCAGGTCGCCAGCGAAGTCGGCCGTACTTGCCTCGTCCAGCGACGTCCAGAAGCGCCTCGAGAACGACTTTGGTAAGTACGCGGGCCCCAGACAGCGGATCTCTATAGCCATACCTGGGAGTAGACTTCAGATCAGATGTGCCAAACGTCGAGGTCTATCGAACTCGACCTCGAGAGCCAAACACGCCAAACTGCAGGCCCCATGCTGAAGACTCGCCACCCTCAAAAGAGCCCAGGGGGAATGCGGGAAGATCTACAACACAAGCCTAGGTCAGGCTCACTTCTACAGGAGCAATGTCGCGGGGATAGACAACATAGAGCTTCGCAGGTCGCAGGCTCTCTAACTGAGGATCGCGGGCACAGGGAACCCGACTCGATCGAGAAGTTTGGCACTCTGTCCTAGGAGATCCCTGCTGAAGACCAGCGATGGGTCCAATACTGTCGCCGAGCCAGATGGTCAGGAGAGCCGCAACAAAAAGCACAGCGGCAGCAGGCTTCCACTGGCCGAGCCCGAGGCGCATGGCCCGAGAGATCCTGGGCCGCCCGCCCGAGGCTTGGAGCAACTGCCGAGGACAGCCGGGCGTCGCCTACCGCAACCTCCAGAGGATCCGCTGGGTCTTCCCCTCCCCCCCCCGCTCGGGTTTCGGGGCCGCAAAGGGAGCGGGCACATCCCGACCAGCACACCCCCGAGCCTCATGCAGGACCTCCCGAAACAGTCTTGGGGGGAGAGCCTCCTCAATAAAGCAGCCAGAAGGCCTGGCCTCGACAGGGCCATCCCAAATGTCACGGTTGCCCAGAAGAGCCTCACCGCCACCTCCGTCACTAAGGCCGAGACATCCACCCTCCTAGCCTACCTATGCCACGCCATATGGACGCACATCAGGAACATATCAGCACGGCACGAAGTGCGGCCTGGATGCCATGAAGTGCTGGTCGGTGGACCCCGCGGCGGCCCTCCTTGGTAAGAAATCTGGGGTCGTTGGTTTTGTCTGTGTATATATACGTATATATACATTTTTTTGTTTAAGGCCCACGTCTCAGCCGGCTGGGCGGTTGTCAAGACCAACGAAGCTGGCGAGGCCACCGTAGCCCTAACAGGCCAAGTCGGCCGATGCCTCCCTGAAACCTCCCCCGCTGCTCAGCGCTGTGCTGTGCTTGCTGCCCTCTCCTCCTCCCCCTCGTTCTCCTCCTCCTCCTCCTCCTCCTCCTCCTCCTCCTCCTCCTCCTCCTCCCCCTCCCGTATCAGTGAGATATATCATTTGACGACCAGGGCTCTACAAATTCGTATGCCCAGAGCTGTCTCAACGTAACAGATGCGCTGGGGTAGGACCCTTGGCGCGAGCAGCCATAGACTGGCACCCGCCACAGCGGTTTTTGAACGTCAAAGCCCACCAAAGCCTCGGCGCCCATCACGTAGGATCGGAACACTGGGCCGCCGCTCAGGGCAATCACGGGGCCGACAGATTTGCAGTGCTCGCCTCGAGAGCTTTCAACCACCCCTCGGACGCGGAAGTAGACAGCCTGGCCACAGAGACTGGCCTTCGTAGTGAGTGCATCTTGGCTGTTGCCAGGACCCTCCACGACTGGCCTCCACTCGAGCCCATCACTTCCTAGAAAGTCTTTTGGCAAGCCCGCCAAGTTCCTTTTCCCCCGCCCGTCGATACGGCTTCTATCCTGGAGGCTTGCACGCCGCCTGGGGATTTAGTTCCACCCCCGCCGACGCCTACCGAGGCTCCCCGCCCTGTCAGAGAACGACCGGAGCACAAGTGGGAAGCGGCAAGGACTCGCTTTCTGGGCACCGGCCGCCGCGAGAGAGCGGCCGGCAAGAACACTGCACAGTGCCTCGGGCATGCGCCCAGACTAGCTTCGCTTTGTGCACGCCCCCGAGGCCACCAGATATTCGTGCGCGTTGCTCACAACAGCGGCTCGTTCATTGTTTGCTGCTCCAGACGAATCGAGCCCCCGCTGCCTCGCCAATGGATGCACTCGACGTTTCGCGCGGCCGGGTGACAGGACCCAGCGGCCACTCATCCAAAGCGGGAGGCACCCCAGGAGCTGTTTTCAGGCGCCCATCTTTTGCGAGGCGCCCACCCCGCGGCACCTGTACCTCCAGCGCCAGGCCCAGGAGCTGGCGGAGGCGGAGGCCCACCCCCGAGACGAGGGAGAGGCTCCAGCGGAAGTAGCAGCAGAGGCAGAGTAGTCAGAGGAGAGCTGACCCACCCCTTCCGCGCGACGGTCCTTCTCCTCCTCCTCCTCCTCTCATTCCTCTTCCTCCTCCTCCTCCTCAGGACCTCCTCGCGTACGCGACGGGAGATGTTTGGTCGAGCTCGACGTTCGACCGATGCGAGCTTTTACTGGGCCACGGGGCTGTCCAGAGACGACCTGGGCGGACTTTCTTTGAACTCGAGGCCCTCTCTGCCAGACCCTCCACAGGGCAAAGGCAGGTGATGGCAGCGCTGTCCAGCCGAAGCTGGAATCCCCTTGCCAAAATTAGGTCGGCGGTGGACAAACCTCCCTTTAGTAAATCTCCCCTAAGTGAAACGGCCTGGGACCGAAACCGACGGACCTGGACCCGCAAAAATGACGGCCGCGACGCCGTCTCGCGAACCGAAAACGGTCAAGTCCTTAATCGACGTGTCAGGGTAGAAGTTTATCCACCTCCGATTAGGCAAGGGGAAGAAAGACCTGGGAGGCAGAGGGGGTTCCGGGGAAGAGGTCCAGACATCTGGGGGCTCCACGCTCAAGGCCATTGGCGGCGCGCACCGGGGGGGGGGCTTCCAACCCTTCACCTCCATGCTCTAGATCTTCCGACCTGCGAAGCAAGTGCGGATAATGTTATCAAACACATCTTGGAAACCTCTTACGCGAATCAAAGAAACCCATACAGATCGTATCGGAAAAGAGGCGGAAGGGCGGGACGGGAGGTCTGAGCTCTGGAAGAATGAGTGGGCGGCGAGCGAGGGGGAAGCGAGAGGGATGAGGCCTTCTCAGAAGGCTCGGGAGTCCCCTGGCCTTCTGAGAATTTTCCTGAGCCTTCCCCGAGGACACAGAAAACCTCTCAGAAGGCCAGAGTGCTTCTGAAAGCCCCGCCGCCCTCTGAGAAGGCCTTCTCCTTCTCGCTCCCCCAACTAGCTCTCCGCCGAATCAGGGGGAGGGAGGGAGGTAGGCCGACGTCTCAGAGGCCCTCCCGCCTGCTTCGAAGAGAGCCCCCCTGGTCCCTTTCCGAGAACATTAGAGCAGGGACGGACCGTCCCGGCACCCCGGTGGGCCTACCACGAAATGATCTTGGAACCCAAACTCGGGAGCGGCCAAGAGGGGGGTGTCCCAGCGGGGGGGGTGCAAATCATGACTGGCGGCATGTGCGCGGCACAGGGAGGGGGCCGGGGACGGAATAGAATAAGAAGAGGCGCCATAAAATCTGGGGAAATATCAGGGCCCCCGCCATGATATCAACCTCCCCTTGTCATCACCCCCCTCTTTGCCGCCCCCGACAAACGTGTCCTAATAACAAAGATAATGCTCTCGGAACATAAACCCGAGGTGTTAAAACAAAACAGTCTCCGCAGGAAACGTTCTGAGAACATTTCGTGCAGACCACAAACGGTTATCAGAAGATTATCTAGTGGGCCTATCGGCGAGCCAGGACTGCTTGAAGCCTAGCCTTAGGTTGTTCCCATCGTACTCAAGGACCCCATCCCGGGAATCATTTCGAGAACCCTGTAAAGTGTCGAAACGGTGTCGAAACAGTGTCCGACGAGTGTCACCCAGGGCCCGACGCGTGAAAACCCTCGAGGTTGGGTACTTCTCCTTGGTGCTCGCAATTCTTCCTGGTGGTCCAGGCTAACGTCGGTTGGAACATCGCCAACCTGGCCCTCCGCTGCCCTCCGGAGGGGAGGGCCATGCGCCCCCTCGGCGCGCCGCCGGCGCGCACACCTGTCTGGGGGCCCGGGCGCGGGTGGCGGTGGGCAGCGGGCGTCCGGGGCCCCGCGTGCACGGGTCGGGGGCTTTGCTGGAGGTGCCCCTGGCCCAGGGCGACCCCTCGACCCTCCTCCTCGATCCATCCTCCTCCTCGATCCTGGATCCTCCCCCGTCGATCGATCCTCTCCCGTCTTGGTCATCGACCCGGATCCTCGATTCCCAGCCATCCCGCCTCCTCCTCCGAACCGCTCTCCTCCGCCTCCTCCGTCCCCGGTCCCCGTCCCTCCCCACCCTCGGGGGTTGCTGGAGGTGCCCCTGGCCCAAGGTGCCCCAAGCTTTTCCGCTCTCTTTTGGGGCCCCTGGTGGTGAACCACAGATGAAGGACCCCGAACTCGTTGGGAGGGGACCCAAATTAGGAAGGCCGGAAACATTAGGGATCGGTCAGTCTTTTTCCTGCAAGTGTGCCCAGCCAAGCCGACCAGATTTAGTATCCGTAATGCATGGACGGGGCCCTCGGTGAGGCCACGTCTTCATTCTGTTAGTAGACTCAGGGGTCTTTTGTCCTCGATGACCTGGGGCCCTCTGGGCTTCGTCAGGGATTCTCTGGAGGCCTTGGGGGCATCCTTGAAAATCCTGCGGGCACCGTGGGCCCTGGGACACTTCTGACAGCACTCAAATAGGGAATCTGCTATAGACCAGGACGTTGGAGCGCCCAAGGAAGCTGCTGCCGCGGCCGATGCTACTGCCGCGTTTTTTCGATTCGCATCGAAGACGAAAATGCACAGACATAAACTTTCGACAATCCGCGCGGGTTTCTTGAATCTGTGCTGGACCATCTGGCGGCGCCTCCAGCGCCGCCCTTAACGTGCTCCGCATGCGAGGAAGAGGGGATCCAGCGCAGGTCGATGAAATCCACGCGGACCGTCACAATGTATGTGGGTGGCGTTGCTTCTTCCTATATCTGGATCTGGCAAAGTCTTGGCTTGCAGGGTCCTGTCGGCGGCGAGCCCGGGGGAGAAGTGAGCAGGAGAAGGCCTTCTCAGAAGGCTCGGAAGCCCTCCCGCTTTCTGAGAAGTTTCCTGAGCCTTCCACGAAGACACAGCAAACCTCTCAGAAAGCGCAGGGGCTTCTGAGACGCCCCGCCACCTTCTGAAAGGCCTTCTCTCTCCTTCTCGATGCCCCCCCTTCGCTCGCCGCCGACCCCGGCTTCTGGGGCCCCGCGTCCCCCGAGGCCTCGTCTGGCGGCTCCACGTGCGCCGCCTGCAGGGCGTCCATTCGGAACAGCTCCCACCCGGCGAAGTGCTTGATGTACCTATGAAAGACGAATGGGAGGCAGAAGATCCACCCCCATCAGGATCACCCCGACACGCGAAGTCGTTGAGCAAACGCACCCACAGAAGGAATCGCACAGGGCAGGGCTGTCTAAAAAAACGCCCATGGCCGTTGAGTAAACGCAAAATGTCGGGTCCCGGTGGTCTTTCCTCCCGTGAGCGAGAAACGGCATAAACATAAACGTTTGGCGGTCCGCGCGGACTTCTTGGATCCGCGCTGGACCCTCCTCCCTGGCGCGCGGAGCGCGCCAGGGGCGGCGCAAGAGGCGCCGCCGGGGGGTCCCAGGGCGGATCCTGGAAGTTCCGCGCGGAGCGCCAGAAGTTTGTGTTTATGGCGTGTTTTCTGATGGTCCCGTTTTCCACCACCACCACCACCACCACAGGCTGGAGGGGGAGGGGGTCCTCCTCCTCCTCCTCCTCCTCCTCCTCCTCCTCCTCCTCCTCCTTCTCCCCTCCAACTTATGGTGGTGGTGGTGGTGGGCAACAGGTCCATCCTTTTCTTCTCCGAGCACCAGTCGTGGGACTCCTCGCGGGGGCTCTCGTAGTACCCCGTGCTCGGGACCTCCCACGCGGGCTCCGCGCCAGCCGCGCTGCTGGCCACGAGCAGCACGTTGCCGACGGCGTCGCCGCTCGGCTTGGGCTGCTCGGCCCGGGGGCCCAGGTCGGGGAACGCGCGTACCTGGAGACTCCACGCCGCGAACAGAAGCCCAGGTCGCGGGCGACCGATCACGACCGGGGCTGCTCGACCCCATCATCGCCATGAGTGGGACTCCCAGGGCCCGGATGGGCACGCGTCCGCGCCTCTCTCACGGGGACTCCATTGGCGGGCACTTTGGCCAGTGACCTGGCGAAGCCAACCCTGCCCGATGTGGGCAGCGCTGCAATGCCAGAAAGAGGCCCTAAAGCGGCAACCTTCGGCAACTCTCGGACGAAGCTGCACCCCTGCCTATCGCTGCCCCCGTGGACGCCCTATATAACCTTGGGTCGGGCATGTCCTCCTACAGGCGGGTTCTGGACGAAACATAATCCACAAATATGCAATTTAAAGAATCGTGCCCGGACTATTGTTTTGCATATTTTTGAATATTCCTCCTGCAGTGCCCGACTTACGATATTACCCCACGAGGGGGCGTAGCGGGCCCCTATGGAGGCCAGGCTCCTGCACGTGCCCCGCCGTTGGCTAGACCTCCGAGCGCTGAGCCGCCGCCCCGCACTGCCCACGGGGCCCCTCACCTCCTGATGAGCCGACTTCCCACCACCGCTGCCATAGGTAGGAGAGGGGGGAGGAGGAGGAGGAGGAGGAGGAGGAGGAGGAGGAGGAGGAGGAGGAGGAGGAGGAGGAGGAGGAGGAGGAGGAGGAGAAGGAGGAGGAGGAGGAGGAGGAGGAGGAGGAGGAGTGGGAGGAGGAGGAGGAGGAGGATGAGGAGAAGAAGGAGGAGGAGGAGGAGGAGAAGCTCCTCATCCTTGGTGGTGGTGGACAATCGGCCCATCACCCCCCCAGAAGGCACGGTCCCGAAGGCGGCGGCCAGCAGGCGCGCCATGGCCGCGACCAGCACGTGCGGGTGCGTGCGGTCCCCTGCCGGTCCCGGCCGGTGTGCCGCGACCATGTTGAAGAGCAGCACGCCGCGGCCGTCCTCGCGCAGCCACGCGTCGCGGAGCCGCGGACCACGCTGCCAGCGCGGGCCGTGGGCTTGGCAAGAGAGCCTAGAATCGAATCGATCAGTCGGATCGGCGATCGACATGAACCAGATCGGCAGAGTTCGGCAGCCAAGTCAGGAAAAGTCGAATCGGCGGAGGTCGGCAGGCCAGTGTGCTTCAAATGAGATATCGGAGCCCAAATCTGAATCCCAAGTCGAATCGGATAGGAATCTGAAGCCATCGAAGTCGAATCGAATCGAATCGTAGGAATCGAAACGAGCCCTGGCTTGGCGGGCGGCTGACCCCAGCATGCAACTCCGTCCAACTCCCCCTCTTCTGGGGGGGCGGGCTCGGACACCTGCCTGGATTATTGCCCCGTTCCACGGCGTGGCGCAACGAGGAGATGGAAAGGGAATGGGAGGAAGGACGGGGAACGGCAAGGGGGGGGTGGAGGAGAAGGGGGGTGGGCACGGAGGCAGAGGACAAACGAAGGAGGACAGGGCAAAGGAGGTCGAGGGGGGACAAGGCTGGAGAGGATCACTTTGATGCGGAGGGTAAGTCGGAGGACGAGTCGGAGCAGGAGGGCGACGCGGAGAAAGGCTGAAGATGATGGCGAGGAGGAAGAACGACGGGTAGGGGGGGGGTGCAAGGACGGCAATGGGGATATCATATGATGGGAAGAACCTATGGGTCAAATTGGGGACTTCGGAGATCCGCGGCGGCGGTCGCATGCGCTCCAGAAAGCCATCAGGTGCAGCCGGGTTAAACCCCATCCAAAGGTCGGACACAACCACGTCGTACCTGGCAGACAAATGAGAGAATATGCAAAGGAATAACAAATAAGAGGAAGAGGATAGCACGGAAATGTGAGGAATGAGAACATATAGGATGACGACTGACAAGACAGAAAGGACAAGGAGGACAAACATGAGGAAGATCCAAACAGTCCCATGTCCCCCTGCCACACAGCGTGGCCCAACCCAACGATATTACTCTTGCCGATAAAATTCGAGAAACAATCCGCCGGCCCCCTGGTGGGGCCACCAGGCTGCGAGGCACGGGTTCGCAGTTTCCAGTACCAGTTGTAGCTTGTAGTTTCCAGTGTTACAGTTCTGCTTCTTGCTGGTTACTGTAACTAGTTGATTGACCGCGCGAGGGGGGGGAGGCCCAAACGGGATTTTTAGCACCCCCTGGGCGCGTTGTCTGAATTGCTGGGGGGGCTCGAAATCGACACCCCTCACGCAGATCCGCGGGGTCAGGGTCCAAAAACACAGGGATTTGCCACATTTCTGAAATTCGGTGCCACCCCTCACGCAGATCCGCGGGGTCAGGGTCCAAAAACACAGGGATTTGCCACATTTCTGAAATTCGGTGCCACCCCTCACGCAGATCCGCGGGGTCAGGGTCCAAAAACACATGGGATTTGCCACATTTCTGAAATTCGGTGCCACCCCTCACGCAGATCCGCGGGGTCAGGGTCCAAAAACACATGGGATTTGCCACATTTCTGAAATTCGGTGCCACCCCTCACGCAGATCCGCGGGGTCAGGGTCCAAAAACACATGGGATTTGCCACATTTCTGAAATTCGGTGCCACCCCTCACGCAGATCCGCGGGGTCAGGGTCCAAAAACACAGGGGATTTGCCACATTTCTGAAATTCGGTGCCACCCCTCACGCAGATCCGCGGGGTCAGGGTCCAAAAACACATGGGATTTGCCACATTTCTGAAATTCGGTGCCACCCCTCACGCAGATCCGCGGGGTCAGGGTCCAAAAACACAGGGGATTTGCCACATTTCTGAAATTCGGTGCCACCCCTCACGCAGATCCGCGGGGTCAGGGTCCAAAAACACAGGGATTTGCCACATTTCTGAAATTCGGTGCCACCCTTCACGCACATCCATCGCAAGGCGTGGTAACCCAAACTGCGAGAACTCCCTCGGCCCTTTAATCGCAAGGTGTGGTAACCAAGCCCGTAAACCATACACGTCTTACCAATCGCCAGGTGTGGTAACCCCTCTTGTGATCAGTTGGTTTTGCTGATTGCGAATCGGCTTCGCATGAAGTTTCGATACTGCTTCACGACAGCGCCAAGACCTCATGACTTAGCTCTTCCATGGCCCATTCTCCGAGAGAGGGGGCCGGCGGCAGGGGGCGAAGCCCTTACGGATAAGTATGTAATCATGAAATGTTTGCAATCCGCGCGGACTTCTTGGATCGGCGCTGGACCCCCCTCCTTCGACGCCAAAAGGCGTCGCCGGGGGGCTCCAGCGCCGACCCGAGAAGTCCTCGCGGACCTCCGAGTTTGTATGTGTATGTCAGTCTTCGTTCTCCTAAATCGCGGTGACCGTCCAGAACAATTGGCCGTGCCCGTCTCTGCCCCCCGAGGAAGAACTCCGCTGTTTTTCTAGAGGGCAGAGGCCGCCCCTGCCGAGCAAACCACGGAGGCAACATACAAACCGCAGGCGCAGGGCCCGCGCCAGGCGCAGACGCTCTGCTGGGAGTGGGAGAGAGACCGCAGGCCAGTGGGACTCCGCGAGGGCGCGCACGAGCTGTGCCAGAAGTGGTGGGGTTTGCTTTCCACCGCCAGCGTCAGAAGTAGGAGGGGGAGGGGGTCCTCCTCCTCCTCCTCCTCGTCCTCCTCCTCTTCCTCCTCCTCCTCGTCCTCCTTCTCCTCCACCTCCTTCCCCCCTCCAACTTCTGGTGGTGGTGGAAAACAGGCACATCAAGAAGGAAGCGCGCTTGCAAATCATGCGTTCAAGCAGAACAAATAAGCAACATAACCATGCTGGATGAGATCGCAGGCCTGTGGGGATCCGCGAGGGCGCACGAGCTGTGCAAGAAGGAAGCGTGCTTGCAAATCATGCGCTCAATAGGGAACACACACAATGACCTGAACCTGGCGCGCGGAGCGCGCCAGGGGCGGCGCCGGAGGCGACGCCAGGCGGGTCCAGCGAGGATCCGAGAAATCCGCGCGGACCTCCGAGCGTTTATGTTTATGACATTCTTCGTTACCCTAAAACATACGTTCAAATAAACAAAACGTGCCGCAGAACCAACTATGCTTCACTTGAGTGTCGGATCGCTCAGCAGGCGTAGCCTGCGCGCCCCAAAACCCACCTGGCGGCTCGTCCGTATCCGCCCTTGGATTTGTTGCCTGGTCCTCCGCGGTTCCTTCTCCCGGCATGACGTAACTAGACAAGCAAGGTAGCAACTAGATTTCGTCGCTGTCATAATCGTTATCGGCATCATCGGTGCTATCATCGTTGTCATCATCGTTGTCGTCATCATTGTCATCGTTTTTGTCATCATTGTTATCGTCGTGATCGGTATCGTCATCATTGTTCTCGTCATGACGTAGCTAGACAAGCAAGGCAGCATGCACGCATGCACTCGCAACGCAACATGCCTTGTTATCCTTTGTGTACGGATCACCCCGCCACACTCTGGTCAGATGTGCCATGTCAATGTCAGCCAGCGTGGGCCCAAAACCCGTCGACCCGTCGGCGTGTGTGAGACGCTGTCGTCGTCTCCGTCGTCGTCGCCAGCCACAAGAAGATTGAGGCCCGACAGAGATCAACAAAAACGCGTCGAAATTGAGTAGATTCCGATTCCCACCCCTTTTTCCCTTACCTGACGGGTGAGGGGGGGAGGCTTGGGGAGGGGGTAGGCGGAGCGTTAGGAACCGGCCATGGTCCTGGCCCTGGCCCTGGCCCATCGGGCGCTACTGACCCGGGTCAATCCAGATGGGTCAGTCAGGTCTTGCAGGATCCGACAAGATCCTGCAGGATCCTGCGCCCAAGCCCGAGTCAGTGCGCCCATTGCCCTGCAAGATTCTGCGAGATCAGGCGCTCTGACTGACACCGTTTCCATCGACCCCCATCTCTCAAGTCCCGAGCCAGGAGGAGGGAGGAGGAGGAGGAGGAGGAGGAGGAGGAGGAGGAGGAAAAGGGAGGAGGAGGAGGAGGAAAGGAAGGAGGAGGAGAGGAAGGAGGAGGAAGAGGAGGAGGAGGAGGAGGAGGAGGAGGAGGAGGAGGAGGAGGAGGGAGGAGGAGGGAGGAGGAGGAGGGAGGAGGAGGGAGGAGGAGGAGGGAGGGAGGAGGGAGGAGGGAGGAGGGAGGAGGGAGGAGGGAGGGGAGGAGGGAGGAGGGAGGAGGAGGAGGAGGAGGAGGAGGAGAAAGAAAAAGAAGAAGACACCCCCGCGGTCGCGGGTCTCCCCCTCGGGGGCCGTCGCGCCCGAGCGCCCGCGGCCGCGGGCACTCAGCGCTCGGCGCTCGGCGCCTACGACTCGGCGGTAGTGCCCGCAGCCGCTGCGGCCTAACCCCTCGCCGCACAGGGGGCAGGGCGGCTCGGGCGGACCGCCCCAGCCTCCTCCGCGCCGCCCCTGGGTGACACCTCCAGGGCCACAGGCGCCGTGCAGGGAGTACTCCTCGCAGTACCCCACGTAGTAACGTCACCAGCTCCCAGCATCTCGACAGGCGCAGCCCGTGTCCGCTGCGGCCTAACCCCTCGCCGCGCAGGGGAAAGGCGGCTAGGGCAGATCGCCCCAGCCGCCTCCGCGCCGCCCCTGGGAGAAACATCCAGGGCCACAAGCGCTGCGCAGCTAGTACTCCGCGTAGTACCCCGCGTCGTAGCGCCAGTGGCACCCTGCGTCAGGTCGGCCTCTGCCAGCGGCCGCTGCGGCCTAACCCCTCGCCGCGCAGGGGATATGCGGCTAGGGAGGATCGCCCTAGCCGCCTCCGCGCCGCCCCTGGGAGACACGTCCAGGGCCACAGGCGCCGTGCAGGGCGTGCACCACGGAGTACCCCACGTCGTAGCGCCAGCATCCCCCTGAGCCACGTCGGGCTCTGCTCGCATCCACTGCGGCCTAACCCCTCGCCGCGCAGGGGAAGATTGGCTAGTGCATTTCGCCCCCGCCGCCTCCGCGCCGCCCCTGGGAGACGCATCCAGGGCCACTGGCGCCTCGTGTGGAGTACTCCTCATAGTACCCCGCGTCATGTCGCCAGCATCTCCTCCCTGCATTGCGTCGGGCGCTGCCCGTATCCTCTGCGGCCTAACCCCTCGCCGTGCAGGGGATTGGTGGCTATGGCGGATCTCCCTACTTGAATCACCGCGGTGGTTCCTTTATGGTTGACTGGAATCTATCTTCTTGCGCGGGGGTTAGGCCCCTTAGCTAACGTAGGTTAGCAAGCCGTCCAAGTAGCTTAGCCAAGTAGGTTAGCTAACTAGGTTAGCCCCCCCGTCTAAGTAGGTTAGCCCGAGCACGCTAAACCATTACAGTGAGTTCAGAAACCACGGTTTGTTCTTCATTTTCTTGTTTTGGATGATGATTTCTTTGGATTTCTTTGTTCGTTTTGAAAAATCTTATTTCGTTGCCCCTGGATTTGGAAGTAAAGCTAGAAAAATACATGTAAACCGTGAAGCAAATCTTGTTGTCGGTGCACGATGGGGGTATGCGATGTTTTCGGTTTTGGGAGGCCGCGATTGACCTTGAACATTTTCGGGCGGCCGCGGAAGGAGGGCCTCTGAGGTCTTGGTGACGTGGTTCAGAAGCCCCGAAGAAGGCTCACGATGGCTCAATGCGCTCCAAGATGGCCCCAACGTGGCTCCAGGAGGCCCCAACAAGAGGCCCCAGGCAGGCAACTCAAATCGGATAGAAACCTACGGTGGCTTAAAGTGTTGGTTCTCACGCTTGTCTCCTTGACGATTCGGGCGTCCGTGGAACGAGGTCCTCTGAGGTCTTCGGAGGTCCTCTGATGCCGAGCGCCTACCGAAGGGAAAGCCTCAGCGGAAGGAGGGGGCGAGAGGGTGAGGAGAGAGGGGGAAGGGAGGGGAGGAGGGGCGAGGAGTAAGAGAAAGGGCGGAGGAGGTTAGGGAGAGGAGGCAGGCAGATTGTGAAGACAGAGGTCGGTGCTGGCGGAAGCCGCTGAATAAAAGCGAAAGCTTTTACCACAGAAGTGCGCATCACATTCATGCGTGCCGAAAGACCCTCTGTTGCAGTCTTGGAGAAAAAATCACAGTGCTGATTGAGCCAACCTTCGTTGGCCAATATATACAAGGCTCGACAATTGCTTCGCTGCGGACTATGCAGGCACGATCCTGCACGGTGCATTTCGCGCACTCTGCTCCAACATCGATCACGTCCCACATAGAAACGAAAGTGAACATCACCCCCTGCACTTTGCAATGCACCAAAACTGCGCCAAAACAAAGGCTATTGTTGGACGTGATATATGAAACGCAATCGCCGATCTGGACAGCTCTGCAGTGCACGTGGGCTGACTTTGACGCCACCGCGTCATGCAAATCAGCCAAAGGAAACAGACTACCAATTTCTGCGAGCAGCTTCTTGCTCGGAGCCTTCGGCCCAAGCAAATCCACGCCTTCGATCGCGTGGTGTTCCAACTGGAACAAGTGAAACACAGTGCACTCCCCTAACAAGTTTTGATCATATGATTTTGTAATCCTACGTGGCTGGGCCATGGTCTTGATGACCTTATGTTTCCTTTCCATTAGGAAACATGACAACAATATGGTGTGCTTCCGAAGATGTTCTGGCAGGTGTAGCACCCAGTGAAACTTTGGAACCCACGCCTCTACTCCGTATGCACGCTTGTGTAAAGCCAAATGCCTAGCGATCGACTCCCCGAGCTCGATCGCTGAAACTTGACCGCTGTTGACAACTGAGAGCAACCCAACAACACGGACGAGGGCCAAGCACGATTCAACCTCAAGCGGACACACTCCATCAGGAACTACCTCCATCACGAACCTTCCAAGTACGGGCGCCAGCGACATGAGCTCCGATGCACTACCGCCCATCTTCTTCTTGATACATGTTTGTTTCGCGTGGCTGTATCCAAGCGGCCACTGCCAGTGCTGGAGATACTCATGGAGCGCACGCACGCCCAGCCCATGTGTGTGCAGACGCTGGAGCAATTGTTCCCCTTCCTTTACGAAGACCCCCCCAACCATGTAGCAATGCATCCAGTCCCATTGAAAAACATCTGGAAGGTTTACATCTAACTCTTCGTCTGCCAACACGCCAGTTGGCGTATAATTGAAACCAAGTAAAGACTGGAGATCTGTTAGCTTGTCCTTCCGACCGCCTTCATTTGCAACTTCATGAAGTCGGCGCTGGATGCCTCGGATGCTGCTTCCAGTGTGGGGCTGGAACTGCGACACGTCGACGACGTCCGAGGCAACCAAGAACCCCGTGGGGTCGGGCAACAGGGCGGACCTCAGATCGGTCGCGTTCATGCAAAGACAACACAGTTTGTGTCCTCCAGCACCCTTGCACTGAAATGAGAATTTATGTGCTCGTTCGTCCTGTATCATCACTCCAAGCCTGCCTACAATCAATCGCTGTTCACCGTCTGCACCTATCTTGAAAGGCACTCCTCGTCGAAGGTCCTTTCCCGCGGGCGCTCCGAAAAAACAATTTCAGAGCATATTTGAAAACCTCCGGGAGGCCTCCAGGGAGACTCTTGACCACAGAGCTGCGGATAGCGCATATTGTGTTCCATGAAATCTCATTAGAGAGTGCTGGGTATCCCAGTTCGGTGAATGACCAATACAGTGCTTGTACCTTTCGGTCATTATGCTCTGCTAGCACGTTGCCAGGAGTCACCTCATCGGAATAGATAAGGATCGAGAGTGAGTTACCGTTGGCATCGAGGGCCTTTGTGATCATCGACGCGTAGTGTGGAGACCGACTGCACGCACACTCCAAGAACGCGAGAGGGTCTTGAAACCACAGATCCACCTCCTTTCCATCTATAGACATCGCCGCCACTCGGCGCAAGAGGGGGCCATGTGAAGTCGCCTGGTGGGCGATTTCTCTGCGCTTTCTCGCCTGGGTGGCTGCCGAAAACGCGTCGGGCAGGCCTTCATCCCTCACCTGCTGCAGCAATCGCTCGATGCCTCTAGCAGTCACGAAACTATGTTTACCGCATTCGGTCAACCGAAGGCGCTTCTGCATGTGTGAAGAACACCTCGAGAGCCAAAATGGCTCACGAAATTGGAGGAGTTTGGGGTTTGGGTGCGAGGATGGGCGGGCAGGAAATTTCATTTCACGTGGGCTGTCGAGCTCCAGCTCGAGACTTCCTTGCATTTCACTCGCACACGAACACTTATCATATACAGGGTACATCTCCACGAACACCTATCATATACATGGTAGATCTCCAAGCTAAGGGCCCAAGAAGGATCCAAAAGGAGTCTCAGAAGGCCCGAAAAGTGCACATGGGGGCTCTTGCTGTAGATACTCACGCTGGGGCCCTGAAAATGAATGTATGTATGCATGCAGGAACGTACGCAAGTTTGTTTGTATGTATGTCTATATACACACATACATGTGTATATATATATATATATACATATATAACATCATGCGCCATAAGATTTACCAAGGACGGCCCAAGAGGCCTGCAAGACGCCCAAGATGGCCTCCAAGACCGCCAAGATGGCCACACTATGTTTCAAAGACGGCCTACGAAGCAGACGGCCTAACATGGCCTCAAGATGGCCTCCAAGACAGCCCAAGAAACCTCCAAGCTGTCCCAAGGGGGGATTCGGTCGGAGCTGGCTGGTGCCAGCGGAGTAGAGCGAGTTCGTCCTCCATTCGGTCGGAGTTGGCTGGTGCCAGCGGAGTAGAGCGAGGGCGTTTCATTGGGCCCTCTGACAGCCCACGAGTAGAGTGTACTATAGTGCGCATGGCCCGACCGCAGCCCCACTGCGAAGGGGCAGAAAGAAAGAGACTGTAGAAGCATGCATCCACTCAGGCCGCGAGGTACTCGGCTGCTTTGGCATAAGCCATCTGAGCAACCGATGTCTGAGCTGAACTGCTCAACCCCGCCTGCTGAGCTAGGTACTTCGCGCGGTCGTAAGCCTTGCACTTGAAGTTCTTCGGGATGCAGCCCTTGGCAAACTCGGGCGTCAAGAGATGCGAGATGTCGGCCGTGACCTTGCCATGCTTGATGATGTATGGCCCACCTGCGGCAGCGGCTTTGGCTTTGGCCTTGGTAGCTGTTGCCTTGGCCTTAGCTTTTGCCTTGGCCTTGCCCTTGCCCTTTGCCTTGGCCTTGCCTTTGGCCCGGGCCTCCGGAGCCGAGTCGCCGTCGGCGGCGCCGTCGGCGGCGCCGTCGGCATGCCCTGCCGCCTTGCGCTTGCCGCCTACCTGCGATGCAGCGGTGGGATGGCCGACGGCCTGGGCAGATGCGACCATCTTCTTCTCGAGCTCCTTGGCCTCATCAACCGCGGCCGCCGCGGTCTTCTCGGGCTCTGCTGGCGCGGGGAGTGCTGGCATCGGTTCCTTGGGCGAGCCCCCCAGAGACAGAGTCTCTGCACTCAACGTATGAGAGGGCGCCGAAGACTTGGGAGAAGCCGCGCCGCCCTTCAGAATTGTAATGTTGACGCCGCCGTCGTTGACGTTGTCTGCTCCAGTCGGCGTCACCCCCATGCGCTGCATCATCGCGCCCATCATCCCCATGCACATCTGCATCACGTCAACTTGTTGATGATGCTGCTGCAATGCGCCTGCGGTCGGAACAGCAAGTGAGGTGCCAGAGGATTTCTTGCTGCCCGACACGCCAGTGTGGTTGGACCTGTAGCACATTCCCAAGACGGCATCGTTGTAGACCGACGTCTCGAACGGTGGGGGTGGTGGACAGGGCTCGTCGGCGCCGTATGCGTGGGCATAAATCTCTGGAGGCAAGGTCAGGGGGCTGTCCATGTAGTTCGTGATGTAGGTGAACGGCCATGTAGTCGTCTTGTCGTGCATCTTGATCAGCTTCGACAGGTTGTGGCACATTTCGCGTTTCTGAGCGTGGTCCTTCGGCGGGAGGTCGCCCTTCATGACCAGCAACGCGCGTGCCGACATCAAGAGCTTCTCGCATGGGCACGCGATGCCGAGCATGGAAAGCCTCTTCGCCATCGCCTGCAGCTTCGGCTCTTCGGTCAGCTGGCTGCTCTCGAAGATCGCCCAATCGCCTTCCGTGAAGAAGTTGCGGATGGCACTGCGCTTCTGGGTAGGACGAGTCGACCGCGCGACGGGCGCCGCAATGTTATTGCTCACGGCAATAGAGAAGGCCTGCCTGTGTTCTACTGTCCACGGGCCACGGCCTACCTCGTTCATGATCTCGGCCCCCCCCTGGAGCGTGATCCCAGTCGCCTGCTGAATCTGGACCAACATCGCCTGCAACTGCGCGTCTAGCATCGAGCCGACGGGGGTCCCTGTAGTCGCCGCTTGGGCAGTGACAAACTGAACCCGATGCTGAAGTGCCGTGACGATCGCGCTATGCGCCGAAGCCATTGCGCCAATCGTGAGTGCAGCCAACCGTCGTTGTGTCTGTACTGCAAGCTCGCAAACCTGCCTAAGCCAAAATGGCCACGGGGATGGAGGAGGAGGAGGATTCCCATTTTTGTCCCTGGGCCTCTCCTGAGGACGAGGCCCAGGAACAAAAATGGGAATCCTCCCCCCCGCGAAATGACAGGCGAGGGTACAAAGGATGAGGGGATGCTATAGCGGGGGAAGGTTCGTCGGGGACCCCCTAGGAGGAGGAGGGAAGGAAGAGGGAGGAGGGAAGGAGGAGGACGAGGGACCTTCAGCACGCCAACCCCGCACTTGGGGCTCGTGCTTGGGATCTCTACTTTGGTCAACTTGGGGCTCAGCGGCCGCCTTGGGGCTCGTTTGCGGGATCTATACTTCGGTCAACTTGGGGCTCGGCGGCCTCCTTGGGGCTCGTTGTTTGGATCTCCATGTCGGTCAACTTAGGGCCTGGCGGCCGCCTCGGGGCTCTTTTTTGGGACCCCTACTTAGGCCAACTTGGGGCCCGACGGGAGGGGGGGGAGGAGGACATCGTCATTCACGACGTCGTCTACGCCGTCGAACAGCCGCCCTTGGCCCGACAGATCTGGCGCTTCCGAGGCCGCCCCCCAGAAACACGAACTTCATATAGAGAGCTCGACGTAAAAGCACGAGCTCGCTATAGCGAGCTCGCGCAAGTGCACGGGCTTAAAAGTCCAACATAGGTGCCTCAGGCACCTATGTTACGTTTTGAAGCCCGTGCATTTGCGCGGGCTCGCTATAGCGAGCTCGTGCTTTTACGTCGAGCTCGCTACATGAAGTTCGTGCTTGTTCGCTCGCCCCGCCGAGGCGGGAAACGACTACGACGAGATCGCTCCTAAAGACGATGCTGATGACCATGCGGATGATGCCGAGAGCACTTGTGGCGATGGTGTTGGTGTTGTTTTTTTTCAACGATCTGCTGTGTATGTCGCTAGTACGCGCACAATTGTGCGATCTGTTTCGGCCGTGGCCGCCCGTGCGCCAGCACCTGCGATTCATGCCCCGATGCGACAGGCCTGCTATGCATAGGACAGACTGCCACTGGTCGCGCTTGCAAAACCCGACTCTCGTGTATACGCCAAGCGTCCCCACCGCCGAACGTATATGCCCGCGGCCCTATAGCTCACTCCATTGCGACATCAGCGTCATCGCCTCCGTCCTCCCCTGCCTCTGCGATGCCAGGGTCGATGTGGACGCCGTGGTGCTCCTGGAAGATTGTCTGCAAGACTTTCACCGTCTTGTCGACGCGGTCCTGCATCTCGGCGTAGTCAGACGAGAACTTGATCTTCATGGATTTCACCTTCCACCTCTGGCTTGCCATGTCGAAGTAACTGAGCCTCAAAGTATTCCGAGAAGAGATCCACTTGATGTTCTCATCGTTGACACTCGGGCGGAACAGTGGCTGATCACGGGGCATTGGAGCGTTGTGGAGGAGGTTGATGTTGTCGACGGTGAGCTCCAAGTGGAGTAGCGCCCTCTCATCAGCGGCACGTAACACTCTGACTTTGTGCCAGTTCTCGAAGGTGTCCTGTACGTCAAGCTCAATGACTTCGCTGATTTCGTCGGCCAGCTGCCTCCGAGAGCGTTTGAGGCGAGGCCCACCAGTATCGCTATCCTCCTCGGCGTCCGCCATCTCGTCCGCCGCACGCTCGATGTCCTGCATTAGTTTAGTTACCTTCTCGTTGCGGAGGCGTTTCAATTCAGTCACCATGTCGAAGTTATTCTTCAGCAGCTTCACGCATTTGTGGTCCGAGCGGTTGGGCACAACGAACTCCACGCCATTGCGCTCGACAACCCTGGCAACCCAGCTCCCATTGATGCTCTGATCTCGGTCGCTGGAAATGACGACGTACTCACGGCGAAGGGTGAGCGGCATTGGAGTCCGAAAATCAACTTAAGTCCGAGCGTGTGCTATAAATCTCACTCGACGGCTTGAGCCCAAAACAGCTACGGCGACATGAATGCGAGCGCGCCCTCTTGCGCACCACTCCATCGTCAACGCTATCGCCAGGGCAGCGACTCAGTGCCACCACAGCTCCGCTTGTTGGGACAATGCAACGCAACGCAGTTCAAAATACCACAATAAAACTCAATGAGATATGATGGTGATGGTGATGATGATGATAGTGATGATGATGGTGGTGATGATGATGGTGATGATGATGGTATGATGGTAATGATGATGGCGATGGTGATGATGATGATGGTGATGATGATATGAGGATGATGATGATGGTGATGATGATGATGATGGTGATGCCGCAACGCAATTCGCGATGACGATGGTGATGATGATAATGATGTATTTTGTCGGGGGCGCGCAGCCGATAAGTTCACCACGGACATGGCGGCAGCGGCCGCAGATGGACCAGACTATATAAATATAGCGAGCTGAGTGCCCTTCACGGGCTTCACCAGAAAGTTTGTCATCTCACGGCTTCTGGGAGCTGCTGACCCAGATCTCCTCGATCTCGTAAAGGACACGGAACGTGCGCTTCACCATTTTGTTGCTGGGGTCGCTATGCGTAGATACAGGATTGTTCAGCATGGCCTGGAACATCGCCTTCGCGTTGACGTCATCGCCGACGTTCTCGATGTCATCGTATGTCTCGTATGCTCTCGACCGCTTGCGTAGCTCTGGGATGTGAAGGCGCGGGCGTGCATAGGGGCCATCGCCCGATGTTGCGGGCGAGTCGCCCCCCATTACGTCGCTCGGGCTCTTCTCAGCTGCTGTGGCGACTGGCAAGCTAGGATCTGCGCCCGCATCGTCGTCAGGGCTCTCTTGGACCTCGGTCGTTCCTCCCTTCGCTGCCTCCGCTTCCTCCTTCTCCCTTTGCTGCTGCTCCCACTCTGTCACTGTGTCGGGAAAGCGCTCGTATGAATCGGGCGCCGACTGCAGGCCCAACGCCTGCACAAGCGGAGCGGGGTGTGCCATGATATTCAGGCGCCAAGTCAAGATACAGAGGGGTGCGCAAGCTTGAGCCAGCACAGCTCGGGCCAACACCCCAATCGCACAACGCTCGTGGGATGTATGATGCGCGGTGAGCACAGGACATAAACGCAGAGAAACCATGGACAGCACAGCTCGGGCCAACACCCCAATCGCACAATGCTCGGACTGGGCTCCATGCACGTTGGATGTATGATGTGTGGTGAATGTGATGATGGTATGTGGTGTGATGATACAAAACTCGTTATATGTGTTTCACTCTTTGCATCCGCTTCATGCGTTTTTATTCGTTCACAATGTGTGCTTGTGTGTGTTAGCTTGATTTACCCGTCTTACTCGTTTCATATTTGTTGGTCTACTCGTTTCTACTTGTCTATTGCGTTTGGGTAACATCGGGGGCCCCTGGGTGGATGTATTGGGGCCTCTTTGGAACCTTTTTGGTGCATTTTTGGGGCCTCTTGGGCCCCCTTGGGGACGTCTTCTTGGGGGGGGGCGTGCAATCCTCGGAGGAGCGGCGAGGACGAGGAGACATGAGAAGGATGGGAGGAGACAAGACCATACTTCAGCAGAACGCACTGCGGCCTCGCGTGTCGGGCTGGCACAGGGGCAACGAAAAACTCGAGGCCGACAACGGCGACGGCGGTGCCGCGCAACTCAACCACATTAACAACTTTGCGACATACATCGAGATGCTTGGTGGGGTGAGGGCGAGGGTCTAACGTCATTCTCCAGGGGGACACTGGATGCGCTGAAAACCAACAACTTGAGAGCGCTTCTTCGAACCAACGTGGCCACGGCGGGCGCCAGGCCGCAGGACGGGGCACCAGATGGGAGGACAGCTTAACGCATTTACAAACCTCAGATGTTCCCAACGATCTCCTGGTTTTGCCCCCTGTCCCTAAATTCTATCCACCCCCTGTGCGTTGTGAGGGAGCTCGCGAGAAGAGATTGTTCATGCATGCATTGGGTGATGGCTTCACGCCTTCACCTTCTTTACACCAGCGGCAGAGCTCGCAGCGTCGGAGGGCCTCTTCGGGGCCGCCTTATCGCTGCGATACAAAGCTGTCCCTGACTTGAGCGCAACAGAGTTGTACAATATCGGAATCTCCACGATGGTCTCTGCAAGCTGTGAACCCTTGTTGTAAGGGCCATCATGGAGGACGGCGCTCTCGACAGGCAGCTTTACCCTCACGACGCCGTGAATGAGATTGACGGCACTCCCTTGCTTCGCCAACGGCACCAACCAATATGGAACCACAAACTGCTCTGGGCTTGATTTACCAAACTTCGGGAGGTCGATCCTGGGAGAAACAAATGCTTCGTAGCCTTTGGGCGCAACGCCTTGGGTGCGGAGAGCGACTGACGTGGTAGGGCATTCTTTAGACACTCCAATTACAGACGAGAATGGAACCAAGATCAACTCACCCTTCTCGTATGATGTAGTCGTGGTCATTTCCCTCACGCTCGGTTTAGGGGTGTTGGCCCATGCTAGATTCACAGAAACCGTCCCAACTGTACGATAGTATGTGTGCGCGAGGGCTTCGCGCACACGGGATTTCCCCAGTTCGATCTGTATATCGTGATGGTCCAACTCGTTTGCACTTTCGACGTTCACGACCATTGAAAATAATTCCTCAATCGGCACAACTTTGCATTCGTCTGCAACTTTTCCAATCGGCACTTTGAATGGTTTGGCCTTAGCCATGGCAACGGACTTCAATGAGACATTCTGCTCTGTGCAAGATTCCACCACGTACCTTGTATCAGGTCCGTTAGTTTTTGTCACCATTGACCCCACTTTGAAGCCCATCGCCTCCAACGAATTCTTGGTCAATCCAGCCTCCCCGAACTCCCTCATGTGAACAGTCTCGGTCTTCGAAGGCTGCGCGGGTGCAAGATCTTTGTATACCCATGGCAACGGCTTGTGATCCTTCAGCTCAGCTTTGAGTTTGAACATGTCGCTGAGAAACTCTTGGAAAACAGAATCGATGCTTTCGAAATGCTTCCTTGACTTCGAACGCTTGTTGTGTATGCACATGATAGCCCGCACCTCTGCATCGCTGAGGGTCTTGACAATCGTAGCCTGCGGGATCTCCATGTCTTTCGGGATGTTGGATGTCCAAGTCTTCGCTTTTCTCAAATAATCAATGAACTTCTCAATCGATTTGCGACCTTTCCCAGTGTAGACGACCGCGTCGGCACTGGTCACGAGCTTGGACGTTCCATTATGTGTGTGGCTGTCTGGAGCAACAAGACTCGCTTTGATGAGAGATGTGATATATTCGGGTGCCGACGCGTAGTCTATCCCAGCTAACAACTTGAATGTCTGACCACTTATGTCCCTCCGACTTCGTAGCGTTTTCGAAAACGCGTCGAGCTCACGAAGGAAAATTGGTTTATCTTCGCCGCCTGCCCACTTGATTACGTAATCTGCCATATCACGCACCTGTCCTTTGAGATGAGGCTTCCCCTGTTCAATAGACCTTGCAATTCCATCCAAGTTATATGATCCTGTCATTTTTCTGGCACGCACAGCACGGGTGTGTATTTGCAGCAAAGTTTGAATTTTGGTCTGGGTCCGTTCGACGCCGTGTGCTGCGTTTCCAGCTTCAGACAAAAAGTTTGCCACAAGAGGAATCTCGTTGGCGACTTGATGCCGCGCGACATAGTACATAAGGCCACGTTCCAAGACATCTTTGAACCCAGGGTCGGCGGCAATTATCTTGTCTTTCGACAATTTCCCATCTGTCGTGTACTTCTCGTCCAACTCAGAACTCGCACCATGGAACACCGCTCTGATGAAACCAGTCGTGTGGCTGCATGTGACGGTGGTCGCTCTCAAATCGTGGGCGGCGATGTACGGTATCATACCGTCCGGGCTGTCGCTGAGTTCTTTGTTGAAATCGTACTGACGTGTGCTGTTCGGGTCCACCTCGAAACACGTAGCGTTCGATGTCATCTTTTCGCTAAACCCATCAGATAATATCTCGAGCCCCAACGCATGTACGTCCATTGGATCCAGCCCTTGGCCGAATCTATTTTCGGGATCCACTCCGACTTTGTCTGGCTGGATGCGCTCTCTATAAGCTAATCCTTGTTGCCTAAGAATCGTCATGACTTTGTCTGCTTTCGAAATCATCTGTTTTGCCTTCGTCTCGTCGTCACTATTGTCAACGGATTCTATAATCGCTACAATGTCTGCCTTCACTGCACGAATTTTTCCAACAACGCCATGCGTGATGGACACTCAAAGTCACGATGCGTCTCGAAGTATCAAAAGGAGCCGCTAAAACGGCTATAGCACCGACGCGATGATGGCAGCAGGGTTGTTGGCGGCCGAACTTCGGTGACTTCCTCGAGAAACACAGAAACGATTAACAATTCCCACCAAATCAGAAACAAAAAACACATTGGCGAACATCAAAATCAGCAGAAAGCAACATGGATTTCGCGCCGACGATCAGCATAATCACGGAACCAAACATAGAAATCCGCTATTTGCACATCTGGGTACATGGACTTAGCAGATTACCTAAGCAGGTTACCAACCTCGCTAACCAGTTTGGTGCTAACCACACTAACCTACTTGATGATGTTGCCCTTAAGATGTTAAAAGCAGGTTGCTGGGACGCGAGCGGTTACATAACCGTGCCAAGTGTTTATGCGCACTTGCATGTGAATAGATGGGTTGCTTGCGAAGTTAGCGTGCTTGTAAGTTGCGTTGTGCATGTTATAAGCCAATATACATCCACTTACAAGCGCACCAAGTGCAAAGCAAAGAGGGCGGTGATTCAAGTAGCCGCCTCCGCGCCGCCCCTGGGAGGAAAATCCAGGGCCACTGGCACCGTGCAGGACGTACTCCGCGAACGGCCCCACTTCGTAGCTCCAGCAGCTCCATGGAGTTTACCCTCGGATACAGCTCGCAGTCCTCGCTGCCCCTGGCTGGGCGTCTCCTTAGCCACTGGCTCCGCCCTTCTTCTCGAGGTACTCCTCGTGGTGCTTGCCACCGCATCCCCAGCCAGGCCTCGAGACCTGCCATTGACCTCTGCGCGGCCTCGAGCAGCATGTTTCCCGCTGTGATTGCCGCTGAGCGCCTGGACGCCCATGGTTGCCTCCAACGTCTGCTGCTCGAGATAAACGCTTGCCCTTCCCATGGGGTTCGGCCCATGGTCCTTCTGCCCGTTCTCAACACGTCGTCCCGATGCCGCCTGAAAGAGGGCCCAGGGACTTGGTTGCTGTGCTCGCCCTCGCTGCTGCACCCTTTCAGCGCGCAGTTGAGGCACTGCTCCCAGTTCCTTTGTGCCGCTACCGCTCGGTTGGGGCCCTGCTCCTGCCCCCTTTCCGTCGCGGCCCATGGCAAGCTCGCTGTCTTTGTCAGGTGGTTGAGGCCCTGCTCCTGCCTCCTTTCCACCTCTTTCGCTCGGCTGAGGCCCTGCTCCTGCCTCCTTTCCGATGTATCTGCAGCGTGCTCCGTCATCTGCACCTGCTCCGTCTTCGTCAATCGCGGGTAGGGGTTCGCCACCAAGCTGTGCCGCAGGGGGCACTTCATCCCCATTGCGCCACTGAGGAACCGCGGGCTCCGTGGGCGCTAGGGACTCGGTGGGCGTCCTCGTACCCGTGCAAGCACTTCCCCCGTGTTGTGGTCCGGCCGCTTCAGGAACTGCGTGTCGCGTGCGTCCGAGGATCGTGTTGTTGTCATCGTCCTGGTCACGCTTCGCCTTTTCCTTTGCCTTTATCCTTTCCATTATGGCTGCCATCTTGTGCTCAGATCCCGCGGGCTCCGCCATTGCCACGGGGCGAGTGACGCAAGTCTTCGATCTTAGCGGGGGCAGGGCCTTGGGCATCATCCTATGCAGGGGGGCCGCCATGTCCATATGCCTCGCCAGCGTCTTGTGTGGGCCCAAGCCTCTTCGAAGATTCGTCAGCACTTCAACTCCTTGTCTGGTTGGCGGCTTGCACTGCCTCCTGAGCTTCTGCCGTCGGCGTTGTTGCGCCCAGGCGCCGCAGCCCACGCAGACAAAGACCGTTGGAACCGCCTCGTCGCTGAGCCCGTCGCCCTTCTGGTTCACCGCCACTAGGTGATGTCCGAGTGGTTGGTTGAGGAAGGCCTTGAGGAATGTGGGGGCGCCAGCACAACCATTGAGCATAACTTCAGTCCCTGGGCAGTTGATCTTCAAACACGCCTTGCATTGGAGACCAAAGTTTCCTTCCTCCCACTGGTGCCATCCGTCAGTACGTGTGCTCCTTATCCTCTTGATCTGGGCTGTTCGCCGTGTCCAACGCTCGTGGGCATCTCGATCAAACAAGGGAAGTACTGCCGCAACCAGCTTCGCGAAGTTCTTGATCCTCACGCTGGCCGTGTCGATAGCCTTCGCGAAGTCCTCGCTGATAGGTGCATGCATCGCCGCACCAGCTTTGGCTCTCACGTCCGCATAGACATTCGCATCCGTGAGCCTTCTTGTTGCCATATCCATGCAAGCGTACTCCTCTCCCGAACGGTGTGCTTTCACGTGCGTCACGCTGCGGAGATGGCGGAACCCAGGCAGGCTCTGGGCGAATAAGGCCACGCACGCGTATGCCGACTTAGAATACAACTGCTGCTCGTGCGTGAGGGCCGCCATCCTGACCGCGCCCATGAAGGGAGGAGGAGGAGGAGGGAGGAGGAGGAGGAGGAGGAGGAGGAGGAAGAGGAGGCCCCCTCCAGCCGTTTGCCCACTCGGGGTGGGGCGGACGCCGCCCCACGGACGGCCAAGCGCTCCGAGGGCGCGGCGCACCGTCGCCGCAGGCGACAGCGTGCCCAGGCGAGGATCTTGCTGCGCATCACCAAGGCGCAGACGGTGCTCAAGGCCCACCACTGGGCCCAGCGCCCGCCAGTCAGAGGAATGGCGGCCAGGGACGGAGGCCGAGGAGCTGCAGCAGCTGATCGAGGTGGAGGTATTCCAAATTGGAAATGCATATCGTGTGGAGTTGTCAATCATGGTGACGATCGGTATCGCAATCGCAAATGTGGGATTTCATATCGTCAACATTGCCAGAGAGTTCACGATGACAACCTAAGGGCGAAAGATTCTGCCAAGTTGAAGGAGGATTGCAAGCAGTGCATTCGGGAGATGATGATGTGTACCACGGACTATGCGAATAAGAGCCATATATACCGCACACCGCCAACAGGTCAGGGTGCACTGGTACGACATCGGGAAGAGCTGCAATCCAGGCTGAGCACGCTGGCCGAGATAGTATTGAAGGGAAAAGAGGCGATGACAAATACTCAGGCACAACAGAAAGATATGGCAATCTTGAAATATATGTTGTGGGAAATGGAGACACCAGCAGCAAAAGAAAAAGAAGCTCGGGATGGTCTACAAAGATCGGCCAACAAGTTGGAGGCACTCAAGAGGCAGCAGGCGGCAATCGAGACGGATATCCTGTTGGAGCAAGAAACAATTCTGGATTGGCAAGATCTTGAGCGAGAAGCCAAAGAGGGAGGGGACCGTTCACCGCCAGGAGCCGATGATATTGGCCATGATCGACGCAGAGCGCTAGCGGTGTCAATACCTAGGGACTCCATCAAGGCCAAGGAGGAGCCACCACCGCCGCCGCCTCCTCCGCCACCCCCTCCACCAAGCACGAAGGAAGGCACCTCAGTTGGCTCCCGCAACTGCCTCGAGACCTCCGTCATCATTTCCGTCAGTTGGATTGCAGGCGACCCCAATTATTGATGGAAAATAAATTAGAGGCCAATCGTCGACATTCTTACACAGCTATATTCCAGGCGCTGGAGCGGTGACCCAGCTCGGTGTACAGAACCCAGTGCAGCATGTGACCAGAAGCTCCTGCAGAGAAGTTGCCTCGGTTCAGTCGTCTACTCCAGGTTCCACCCTTCCAGCATTCACAGAAGAAGTTGAGCAAGCACGTCGTGGAATGGCTGAGCTACGCGAACTCCAAGAAGAAGCAAAGCAGCAGCTAACAGAAAGTAAGCGACGTGAAGAAGTTCACGACCAACATCGTCAGCAGGCTCAACAGCGTGAATCTCAGGTGGAGTTCAAAGAAAGACAAGCTAGAGCAACGACAGCACATCATCATGGTTTGGAGCTCCGTGAGCAACAACGAAGATTTGCAGCGTATCGCCAGCAAGCAGTCCAGGACCAAGCCGAAAGAGAAGCCAAGTACAAGTGTGAACTAGAACAGTATCAGCAAGCGATGGAAGCTCAAATATTACAAGCCGAACATCTACGCAAGGAACAGCAGGCTCGGAGCGATGCTATGATGGTCGCCAGCATGCAAGTCTTTCAAGAGGAAGCTGTTCGAGAACTACAAAGCAGACGGAATGAGATGGACACATACTACAAGCAGAGGTGGGACCTCCTGGCTAGTGAACAGCAAGGAGCGAGTGCGCAGGCAGTAACAGCGGTGCGTGGGGCGGAGAACAAATACCAAAGATGGGCGACCGATCTGTATGCAGCGCAGCAGGCGGGCAAGGCTATTGCAGGTCTGACACCGCCCGCAACGGATACTTGGTCGGCACAACAGTCGTCAGAGGCCTCAGCCAGCGCAGCAGCTACTGCACCTGAAGCAGTGGGAACAGCGGTACCGACAGCAGCAGCAGCAACGTCACTACTTGGTGCAACGGCAGATGTTCCACCAGCAGTTGGCTACGGTCCTCAACGTGCCCGTTCAGCGTCACGGGTGCCATTGGTTCAGTTGAAAGATGTAAGGATTGTGCCGATGGCTACCCCTGCTCGTCAGACACAAAGGCACTCGCACGGCTATCCCTACCCTGACCCGTCATCGGCAACGATTGAGCCAGCATCATCGGGGATACGAAGGCGACACGACGCTGAACTGGCAGCTGAAGGGGAAAGACTACTACGGCAACAAGAAGGGGACGAAATTGCTTACAGTGAATACATCAAAGAGCGGCCAGCATACCTGGACGATGAGCTTACGAGGACCCAGAACGAGGAGGAGGAAGAGGAACGTGTTGATCTTTGGATGACGGATGAAGACGACGCAGCAAGACGTGATATTGAAAAGCTGCAAAGGCTCCAAGATGATCAGATTCGATCTGCCTTGGAACAATCCATGGCCCAGGTGAACGTGCAGTACTCAACGGCATCTCATGAGATCTCTACGCCGAGGAAGCCAGGTCAACACCATGCAGAGGAGCTAGGTATGTCTGGTCTTTCGGATGGAGATGAGAGCCGACAGGGTGATACTCCTTCCTTCGTTTGCAAAGTTTGTGGACAATTGGATGCACACGGAGAACAGCATTGTGTGATATGCGGGCCCCCCAAGCCATCGGCAACAGCTCCTCATCTTGATGGGGCCGATCAGGTTACTGCAGTTGAACCACCAGCAGTTATTGAAGTTGCTGAGAGCCCAGTGGTGCTGCGCTCATCGATGGACAGGCAAATTCTCCCACCCGGCGAGGCAGAGGCAGAGTTCGACTTACACCTTGGCGACGCTGAAGGGTATCAAGCCCAGATGCGAGAGGAAGCGGAGGCGGAGCTTAAAGCTATTCGAGAAGAAGATGAACTCCGCGATCTAGAACAGTATGAAGACTGGCAGCGAGAGCAGGCCCTTGAGGTTCAACGTGACCACGCTGCCAGACATGAATGCCTCACGGGGGAAGAAGCAGACGTCGAGGGACTCGGTGATTCTTCGGCAGCAGAGGCCACGGACAGAAGCACTATACACAAGACCCCACCAAGGAAGACTACGCGCGCAATCAAGAGCCCTTTGCGACCTGGCCACGCCAGCTCAAGTCTCACTCGACGTCATGGGTCACGAGGTGAAGTAGCCACTCTTCTAGGCGATGGATCTACGCCCCAGGCACGCCCTGGCAGATCGTCGGCGGAAAGAGCTCCATTCGTGGTTTCCGAGGAAGATGGTGGACGAGATGATGGAGATGATGGAGCTCTATCTGGCCAGGGTCAGTTGCAGCGGCTCCCTTAGGGGAGCGCAGCCCCACTGTGCCTTTCGCGGATGGAGCGCAGTGGGGCAAAGCACCTGACAGCCAAGCAGCATTCATAAGTGTTCCTACACCGCCTACGTCTAGAGCGACTGGGACCAGGCGGCATCTCCTTCCACACAGTCCTAGTAACTTACCGACCCAAGCACATGCTGCTCACCGCGAAACGGCGCGCATTTCACCATCATTGGTCTCGGTCAGCGCGGACTCCGACACCATTAACCTTCTCTCTCCCGCGCCAGCTGTCGAACGACACGGCCAGGAATATGAGCTAGGTGGAACCCACCTACCTACGGTACGGTGCAACATACCTTTGCCAGTCTCTGTTCTTCATGTTCAACAGGGCTGGCACATCAAGCTACGGCGTGACCTTGCTGGTTTGGTATTGCACCAGCATGCCTCTCTGGCCCTCCGCTACGCGACACCTCACGTGTCGCCAGTGGAGCACTACACCATTTTTTGCGACGGCTCGTACTGGGACGACGACCCTGGCCAAAGTGCGTGGGCGTGTGCAGCCATATCGGGCAGTGTCGAGTCGGAGTGTTTCGATGGGTTTTCAGCTCGTTCGTGAAGGGCTGCGTGAATTTCGACATTCCCGACAAGGCCATATCCAGCGTCGCAGTTGAGACGGCAGGCTTGTTGTGGGCGATCCTCTACTCCCTGCAGATCTCGTGGCAGACCCCCGTGGAGATTATCTGCGACTGCCTCCCCGCCCTGACGACTACGGCTTCAGGTCTTTCGCAGAGGGACAGCTTGACTGAACTCACTGCGTTGGTGCATGCAGACGTATCTCGTGTGCGACCACTAGGGCTTGCTCACACTGGAGGCCATGAAGGCAGCCCGTGGAATGAGTTATGTGATGTACTGGCTAAGAGTGCGAAAACGAGACCACCGCCACCGTTACCTCACTTGATTGTGCAGAACATGGAACACGAGATCGGCGCGCAGTGGGCTTTCTTACGCGACCCGCACCATCCTGACCGACATGCGTATCCTCTTGCAAGCAGCGGCGGTCTCCACGCAGACCCGGAGGTGCAGAAGGTTGCTTTTCACGACATACCCAGGCAGGCTATAGCTTCTCGAAAATACCAGCTCGACATTAAGGTGGCCACGTTCAATTGCCAACGAGCGGCCATGGGCGATACAGGAGACCCAGCACAACCGATGCGCGCCCAACTTCTTCGGTGCCAGTTCCGTGAGCAGGGGTTGCATATCGTAGGATGCCAAGAAGCACCCGCGCCAGCAGATGCCGCGATTCTTGACGGATACCTGGTCATCGGGACAGGCGGGAAGCGGAAGCTTGGATGTGCGCTGCTACTTGACATTGTGCAGCCCTATGGGATTGGCCCCGCTGGGCCGAGATGTTTCAATGCATCTGACGTCCGAGTACTACACTGTAGCGAGCGTATTCTCATACGTAAAGTGCGGATTTTTGATGAGCACGAGATTGTGTACATAGCCCACGCAGTCAACTTGGGGCACCCTACATTGGACTACAAGAACTGGTGGGGCCGTTTTGATGAGTTCCAGTTGAAGTGGCCTCCCACTATGATTCTGGGCGACCTCAATGCGCACCTAGGCCAGCGACCCCGTGCTACACTACGACAGGGCAGCCACGAAGGCATTGGGGATTTCCTCAAGGAGGACTGCACGCCTGATGAAGACGATCTTCCAGGGCATCTAATGAGGCAGACGATATCGGACCATAAGTTGTACGTGGAACCTACGTTCTATGAAGAAGCTTCAGGACATACGTATATCAGCAGCGCTGGCACATTGCACAAAAACGACCATGTGATCGCCAACGATGTCTTCCATGGTATTGCACATCATGCCAGATTGACTACTCCCTAGATACCTACACGGACACCGCTGACCATCTACCTGCGATGGCTACGTTCAAGCACACGATCGTCCGCAAGACCGAGAATGGGGCAAGCACGACTTCGATTAGATCAAGCTAAGCTCCAGGATGACTAATGCAGAAAGAGATTTGAGGCAGAACTATTATCGCGATCATTAGCGCCATGGGAGTTGGACGTAAACGACCACCAACAGCTGACGGACACCATGATTCGCGAGGTTGCTTCCAATTGCTATGGAGCTGGACGGCTGACGCCTATCCAGCCATATATTACGAGCTCGACGATGGAACTGATACGACTACGACGCTACGTGGCCAAAGCCACAAGAACACTAAGCAACAGCACTACGACGGCACCATGGGCATTATTACTTACTCATCTCGACGATCCCCTACTTCATCCAGCTGAAGATAAGCCATGGGCACATGATGTTCGTCGTTTGCGCCTGCTTTGCAGCACAAACAGGTATGGCCCAATGTTGACAGATGCAGAGTTTGTTGGCTTCCGGCGAGAGTTCTTGCACGCGACAGGCAAGCTTGTGAAGACTGCCATTCACCATGACCGAGTGCAACATCTTGAGCGTATTGGTGCAGAGATGGAGGAGTGTGCCAAGCGCGGAGATTCTCACTATGAATGGCGTCTTCTGAAGGTACTACTACGCTATGGAGGCCGACCAGGAAGGACCAGCAGAAGCGCCCACCTAACGGATAGCAAAGGTCAAGTATTTGAGAATGACAAGCAAGAAGCGGCTGCGGTCATCCAGCACTTCGGTCTGACGGAGGACGCGGAGGTGATGCAAACGACGCACTTAGCAAAGCTGTACAGCCAGAGGCTTCATCATGATTTCCTGATCGACAATCTTCAAGTTGACCTCGTTCCTGGACCCTTCAGAGTTGGCTGGCTCTTTCGAGGGGTGAAGCGGCGCAAGGCTCCAGGCCAGGATCAGATACCGGGCGATTTATTGACAGCACACCCTGCGGCTATGGCACGACACTGCGCCCCAATCTTCGTCAAGACGAGCATGCGCCAACAGGGGGCATTGGCATGGAAGCACGGCATCGTTTTCCCCCTCTTCAAAGGAAAAGGTACACCAACTTGCCTGGACAACTACCGATCCATCCTCCTCAATGGGATCATCAGCAAGTGTTGGCATCGCCTACTTCGTGACCAGCTGGCGCGTTACCTGCATCTCATTCTCAAGGATACTCAGCGCGGCGGCAGATCACAGAGAGGGCCCGCGCAGCTGCTTCATTTGATGACTACCTTCATCCAGGCTTGCAACACAGCAGGGAAGACGGCCATCCTGTACTTCATTGACTTGAAAGCGGCCTTTTACTCTACCATTCGCTCCCTGGTCTTACCAACGTGCAATGACGACGATGACAGAGAATATATTCTGCACAACCACGACATCCCAATCGTCTTGCTTCCGATGTTTGAATTCATCTTGTCACAGTCAGGGGCGCTGGCAGAGCTGGAGGACGAACCGCATCTGTTAGCACTCCTCATTGAAGGACACCGCGACACTCATTTCGGCACGGCGAGGCAAGAGGACCAAGATGTGGCGAGGTCCCGTCGGGGCTCGAGACCAGGTAGTTCGCTGGCCGATGCGATTGTCAATATCTCTATCGTAAAACCACTGAAGGCTATCGAAGCGGAGCTATACCAGCATGGTCTATCCCTCGAGCTTTCTGTCCCTGCTGGTAGTGAGACTTTTTCGCCAGGCCTTGCCCTACCTACGCTTCTGGACGTTTCCTTTGTTGACGACGGGCTCCATCTGCTCGCACCACGGTCTACGGGGGAGGCTGTTAACACAGCGGGCCTGGCGGTCGACTGCGTCCACAAGCACATGGCCACCCACGGCTTCACTGTAAACTACAAGCGACACAAGAGCAGTGTTATGATCATTCCAGCTGGCGCTGGTGCTCGAGATCTTACTATTCGCCGGCAAGGCTTTCTCAAACGCCAAGATCGTGACACCAGAGTGGCACGTTGAAGCTCACCTTGTGAGAGACTACAAGTACTTGGGGACCATAGTGGACGAGGAGGCGTCGCTTGGGCCACGTATAGCTCTGGCTACCAGCAAACAGAAGACGGCTCTGGACCCGATTCGAAGGATGACGGCTCGACTACATCGGTTGTCGCCAGCGGCTAAGGTAAATATTTGCGATGTCCTTGCTAACGCTCATCTTCTATATATTACTGAGGTTTGGCATGGTATGCGGCAATCCCAGAAGAAGGCCCTGGAGGCCCCTAGGCTTCGCTCATATCGCACGGCGATTGGGAAGCAGCACCATATGGAGACGAACGACTACACACTGGACGCCGAGGTATTGCGGCTGGCAAAGCGGGTGGGAATTGAGCATGTTATCAGAAGGAGGCGGCTTATATATGTTGGATCATTGTTCACCACAGCACCCTCAGCGTTGTTCTTCTTGGTCGATATGATGGCCTTGCAAAACGTTTCTTGGACATCGTTGATACTTGAGGACTTTCGATGGCTGGGCAAGTCCAACATTAAAGGTGGAACCGAAGACTGGACTCTACGACGGTGGTTTGAGTTCGCTTCTGATGCTCCTCACGAGTTCAAGCTGCTTGCCAACCGCGTATGGAAACACTGGTTGCCGCTGGAGTTGGATCGACTGTCTGACCAAGGTTGGCTCCGTCGAAGTGGACATGCCCAGCCTGAACATCTCCCTGAAGCCTCGCAGCTGAAGTATCTTTGTTACACATGTGGCGAGACGGTGGCGACTGTTGCAGCATGGCGCCGACATCAACTTGAGCACAACCCTATCGACTTGGCACAAAAAGCGGCATGAGGCAACCAATGCGGAGCATGCGGCAGAATCTTTGGCAATCGATCATCGCTTATCAAACGCTTGCGCAAAGTCGGGAACCGATGTTTGCAATGGCTTGAACAACATACGCCCCTACTTGGCGAGGCCGAGGCTCACCTCCGACGACAAGAAGATCTACTTGCTGAGCGGGACCAGGCACACAGAGGATATCATAGGCTTAGAGTATTCCAGAAGTCGAGATTTGAACCCAATGATGGAGTTGAAGGTCAGCATTGGGGAGGGCGAGGCGATCCGTACCATCCCATACCACCGCCCACGATCCAGGTGACCACGGGCGATGTTCCTCTACGTTTGACAAGAACATCGTAAGGGGCAGCAGATGAAGTTCATATGCTGTACTACAATGATGATATGAGCGATTGTTGTAACTGGGTGCGCCTTCTTTCCCGTCACCAGGCAGCGGTCCATGTCCAGCACGAGTCGGCGGCGGACGAGGATGGTGAGCGCGTGCAATGGTTGCTCGGTGCGTCGGAGGTCGACAAGTTGATGAGGGGAATGTCTGAAGGCAAAGTTGCAGGTATCATTGCGGCTCCGAAGCTGACTACGTGGAGGCGTGCAGCAGTACCTTCCAGCCTCGCAGAAGCCGAACGATCAGTTGTTCGAGACAGGCCACATTTTCTTGGCGCCAACCTGAGTCGAGCTGGGGACCGAGCAGTACTTCGATCATCGACTGCACCGTGGGGCGAACCGCGACTACCCCCACGGCTACGCGACCAGGTGATTTCCGGTAACACTGAG
The DNA here is from genome assembly GCA_963575745.1 of Prorocentrum cordatum. Lineage (NCBI taxonomy): Eukaryota > Dinophyceae > Prorocentrales > Prorocentraceae > Prorocentrum > Prorocentrum cordatum. The sequence goes on along the minus strand of CAUYUJ010003069.1, from coordinate 49,833 downwards.
TTACGATGTCTGCTGCAGTTTCTTTTTGGAGCTCACGCTTTGGGAGTTCCTATGGCAGTGGTTGCGCCTACGGCTCGCACCGCTGTGGCTCTTGCAGTTGTACCAGAACTTCGAGCTGCAGTCCAACAGCGGCGAGTACTTCTGCGTCGGGTCCCACAACCTGCAGTAGGCATGCCTGAGGGCCTGTCTGTCCTGAGCGTGCATTGCGTCTCCAACTTTGAGAGGGACCTGTCGGGGGCCCCAGTGAACCCCTCCAGGCCCCAAGGTGCGTGGTCTCTTCAACTCTCTCTCGCTCTTGCTGAGGCCGTGTTGGCCACATCACTGGCACTTGGGCGGTGGCGCCCCATAGCCACAACTGGTGATTCCGAGGTGGAGTCTGAAGAGCTGGTCTTGCGAGAGCGTCTCATCGCTCTTCGCGCAGCTCATAACGCTTTGGGATTCGGCCAGAGACCAAGTAGCAGGGCTTGTTTGCGTTAAGTCGTTCGGTCCCCTTGATCCTTGTGATTCTCCATGCTCTTGGTCCCTAAGCCGTCTTCCTGCATTGATGCGCTGGTTCATCCTCTCCTTCTGCTGTGTTGATCATGCTCTCCCATCATCCATCACCACCATCCTCTTGTTGTCCCTTGCTTGCATGCTCGCTGTCTTGCATTATTTTGCAGCACCTTGTCCGCCTGTCTGTTTTTCGCTGTTGGTCATGCTCGTCTGTTATTTCTCAGACTTTGTGGCCATGATCTGCAGCGCCTGCCTGATTTGTGCAAGGGACGCCAAGTACGGCGCGATCTCGGTCTTTCCCTCTCGCTCCCGTCCTGCCATTGGGGGTTGTGCTGAGGTCTGGTGGATTCTGAGGAGTGGCTGGTGGAGGAGGTTTCTCGCGCTCCGCTTGTTCTCTTGCAAACTTGTGCGTTTGCCATTGCTGGCGCTCCAGCAGTGCGAGCGCGTACGCGTCGGCCCGCCGACGCGCAACTGACGCTACGAGCGCGTGCGCTCGGCAGCCTGCGCAAGAAGAAAAGGAGGCCCCCTCCGATCTGGGCCCGCGCCAGGAAGCCAGGGCCCTGGCCGTGCACGCGGCCGAGGGCGAGGCCCCAGCCGGGCCCCGGCCGTGGCCCCGGGCCACCCCCGCGGGGCCAGCGGGAGGGCACGCCGCGGGGCCCGGCGGCCCCGCGGGGGAGGCCCCGCCTGCTCTTTGGACGCCCGAAGTGGGTACGAAATGGGCGTGCCAGGGGCAGAGCTGCGGGAGGCAGGACCAAGATTTCGCGAGGCGCTGTGGGAAGAGGGCGCCGGCGCGTGGGGGAGGAGGAGGAGAAGGAGGAGGAGGAGGAGGAGGAGGAGGAGGAAAAGGAGGAGAGGAGGAGGAGGAGGAGGAGGAGGAGGATTTGGACGCCCGAAATGGGTGCGGAAAGAATGGGTACAATGCCCAGCAGCAAATGTGGTTCCAAACCAACAGCGGCCGCTGTTGGGCGGGCGGCTCTCAAAGGGGCACAGGCCGCGGCGGCGCGGGCGGCGGGTCCTGTTCAAAGAGAGCAGGAACTGCTGTTGGGCATCGTACCCATTCTTTCCGTACCCATGTCGGGCGTCCAGATGCTGCTCGGGGTGGGCGGCGCTGGCCGCCCCGCGCCTGCAGCCGAAAACTGGGCGAGGGCTGCTAAAGCCGTGGATGCGAAAACTGCCCTCCCGGAGGGAGAAAACAGCGTCCCGGAAGGAGGCGCGGCACGCGAAACAGTCAGCGGGCTTCTTCCCAGAAGGACGAAGACAACTTCTGGGAGGTCGATTTTAGCAGCCACGGATTTAGCAGCCCATTGCCCGGCTTCCGATTCAGAGTCAGCGGTGCACCAGCCGCAAGGCCTTCACAGTCACAGGGTCAGTCGCAGCTGCACTGCGGATGCGTAGGCCAAGTGGTGCAGTCCTTTTCGGCGGCGAGCGAGGGTGGGAAGCGAGAAGGAGGAGGCCTTCTCAGAAGGCGGCGTGGCTTCTCAGAAGTCCTCGCGCCTCCTGAGAAGCTTGTTGTGTCTTCGGGGAAGGCTTGGGCCACTTCTCAGACGGCGTGGGGACGCACGAGCCCTTTGAGGAGGCCCGCCCACGCGCTCGCTTCCCCCACTCGCTCACCGCCGACTTCTGCTGTGAGCCACGTGGCGCAGCCGGCGTGGCGAACACACCGCGGGGGCCACGAGGCGGCCACAGGGCGGCAACGCGGCCCAAACTCGCACCCAGGCGGCCAGACGGGGGGAGGCCGCGGCCCGGGCCAGACTGGGAGGAGGAGAAGGAGAAGGGGAGGAGGAGGAGGAGGAGGAGGAGGAGGAGGAGGAGGAGGAGGAGGAGGAGGAGGAGGGGGAGGGGGAGGAGGAGGAGGAGGAGGGGGAGGGGGAGGAGGAGGAGGAGGAGGAGGAGGAGGCGGAGGAGGAGGAGGAGGAGGAGGAGGAGGCGGCCACGGGGCGACCTCTCGCCGGGCCCACCCGGCGCACGCAGGCAGCCACGGGGCGGCCACGGGGCGAGGCCTTGCCGGACCTAGGCAGCGGCGCACGAGGCGGCCCCGCGAGGCGGCCAACGGGGCGACCACGTGGCGGCACCTCGCAGGAGCCGCCGAGCGCACGCGGCCACGAGGCGGCAGCGCGGACCCGTCCAGCTACACTTTTTAAGACAAGGGCGATCCCCTGAGAGGAGGCGCCCCTGGGGGAGAAACAGCTAGATGCGTTCGCACACTTGGAGAAGCGCGCAAGGTACAGGCACGGCTGTATCCTTCAACAACAACAACAATACCTCTAAATACCGCTCCCTCTCTTTCTATATGTTTCTCTCTCTCTCTCTATCACTCCCTGTCTGCCTCTCACTCTTTTTTTTTTTTCTCTCTCTCTCTCTCTTTTTCTCCCTCTCTCTCACAAACGATGGGATCGATGTCGCGGACTTTCTGGAAATCTCTCCGTTCCACCTCCTTGCTGGTGCTACAGTGGGGATCGATGCACAAGAAACCCAACCCTGAAACCACAGAGGTTTCTTGGTCCAGGGTTGGGTTTCTTGCACTTCGGGTGCAAGCGAAGAAACCCAGGGCACCCTGGCCCAAGTCATTTCTTGACTGATGGCGTCAAGCAATTTGACATCAAGAAACCCAACGCGATCGAACGTGTGAGCTGCGGGCTTTGCACAAACAGATAGGCCACGACTTCTCCTCGGAGGCAAGAAACTTGCCCACTTGACTCAGGCCAGGGTGGCGCGCCCCGAAACTGACCGGCGACGCCCAATGAACCCAGGGTGCCCTGGCATTTGCAGTTTCCTCCAGGGCGCGGCGAACTCCCGCGCCAAACGCCAGCCACAGAGACCCAGGGGCACCCCGGCGAAACGCAGGGTGTTTCCTGTCGTTGTCCCCCCACTGTCTGTTGTGATCGCGCATCCCGAGACCGCGGCGGCACGATGGACCCCGGACACGTGCCTCCTCTCCCCGTGCCGAGTGCGCGACAACACACACGGAGGACGATCCTCGGTTCCCACGACCGCTCCAGGGCCCTCCTGCAAGAGCTGCATGCCCCACGGGCGGCCCTTGCCGTAATCTTCTCACTCGGCGCCCGACTGTCTCTCGGAGCAGCTCCCAAAACAATGCTTCAGCCGCCCTCCGTGGCGACGCGGAACTCCCCCAGCGCTGCAATCGCATGAACCCAGCGCCACGGGATGAGCGTCCCAACCGTCCATCCTCACTCCTTCCCTCCCCCGCCCGCTTGAACGCCCGAGAACCGAACCGGCGGCGTGCGGTTCTGGACGTACTCGAAGGCATCCCGGAGCAGGGTGCGACCTGCGGCCCCGCACGCTGCCCTGCAATGGGAAGCCAGGTGCCTCGTCGCTCGCGAGCTCTTGGGCGGCAGCGTGCTGAAGCTATGGTGCTAGGTCGCCTGCAACGCTGGGCGCCGCGCAATGCGAGGTTGCCGTCGCGCTCTCGAGAGCAGGGCACCTCGTCAGCCCAGGCCACGAAGAGTCATCCTCGTCGCACCCCTGCGAGTGCTCACGTAGAGAGCGCACTGCGACCACGTGGGCCAACGCCCATGCCCCAGACTCGAGTACTTCGTATCGTTTTGGGTTTCTGTCTGGATTGCTGCCCGCACCAGTATCCGCATCGACGGAGTCGGGCTTTTCAACGCATCTGCCTGCAACTCTGTACGTGCCCTTCCCCAGTCCTAGAAAGATCTGCACGGTCCCAAACAAACACGAAACGGGATTGACACGAGACACATTCAGAAGAAGAGCACGAGAAGCATTGAGATTTCAAGAACGTGGGACACAGAGGGAAACATGATGAGACGATACATGAAACTGAGGCGGGAACACATATACATACATAGTTCGAGGTATATACACATATATTCCGATATACTTTCTGCACGCAAATAATGCTGCAAACAAGCGTACGATGGAACAACTGATACAAGGCAACGGCAACTCTATGGATGGTACACTTCTTCAAAGAGGTGGGTGTGCCATGTCGCGCTCTGGAGGCGTTATACCCGAAGAACTTGGCAGCTGCCCGCACCTGACAATACGGAGCAGAAAGTCGGAGAGGATCATCCCCATCTTCGCAATTGAACTAACGAACGCCATTGCTAAAAAGACGCTGCTTCTGTCATGGTTGTGAGATCGTGGCGGGGGACGTGCAACTTCATTTCATGTCGATGCGGCCAGGCCGACCAATACCCCATCTCTTTCAAACGCGCTCCAAAACAACAACGTATCCCTCACCCTCCGCCTTGCCCTAAGCAACTCAGATCCGACTCGCACCCCGTCCTGACCGTTTGACCAATCCTGCGAGGCACGTCTGGCCTTGGCGGTAAAGAGGGCTAAAAGATCACATGCCAGAAACAAACAACTGATGGACAAAACAAACATTAAAACACCAACTATACATCACGACGACCGTCACGAGAACCGCCGCAAGGACAGCGATCGCCGAGACCTGACTCTGAGTTGGCCCATCGCCCTCTCACCGAACACCCCTTCTGAATGGGCCCCGCAAACAGCAAGGCCGTTCTTCCACTTTTTCAGCAAAAATGTCTTGGAAATGGAAGCAGTGACACAACAAAACCAAACCCCAAACCGGCAGTAACAACGGCGACGGACCTGGAAAACAACGGCGCCGGAACCAGCAACGAAAACGGCACAATGGAACCGGCCGAAAGACAGCACCGTCGCTTTCATGGCTCACTATCCCCCCCCCTCTCGCGTCGCGCTCCCCCTTCTTCCTCCTTGCTCCTGCTCCTCCTCCCTCGCCCTTGCTCCTCTCCTCCCCCGTCGCTGCGCCACAGTGGCGACGGTGATACTCGGGGAGCCTCCCAGCCTGCGGGCCGCAGGCTGCTCTCCTCCGCCCCGCCCGCATGAGGACCGCAAGGGCCTTGGGCGCTCGGGGGCCAAACCAGGCGGGTTCCTGCTTGGATCACTGCGGGATGCTGGCTACCGTCGGCCACAACTGCATCGGGGATGCTCCAGTCGGCTCCAGCGGGGTTATCAGTGTGGCCAAGCGCAGCTCATGCATGGGCTGCGAGTGCACCGAGCGGCTCACAAAGGCAGCGTTCTGGGCTAAGAACGGGCGAAGCCCACTTGGCGGAGAGACCTGACGACTTGAAGCCGCTCAAGGTGCCGTGTGACCCATCTATGTGCTAGGTTCGGCCAGATGTAACCGTCCTCTGCATTAACTTGTGATACCCTTTTCTTACATGGCCCTGGAAACGACAATAATGTTGCCATTTGTTGTTGGCTCCCGCGTCATTTTTATTCCAGAACTGTCGCCGTGGTTATTGCTGGTGCTGGTTCCGAATCCATTTCCGGAGCCGTTGATGTTGCCGTTTCCGTTGTTTGTTTCTGGCCTCTGACTTTTTAGCACTCCCTGCCGCCAAGGCCAGACGTGGATCGCAGGATTGGTCAAGCGGTCAGGACGGGGTATGGGAGCCGACGTGGCTCTCAGGATTGATCAAGCGGTCAGGACTGCTTAGGGCATTGGGAGCCGCCTTTGGCGGTCTCTGGCTGCCGTTTATGAATCGGATATGGAGTTGTTTGTTTTTTTTTGTTGTATGTCCGGCAAAGCGCTGGTTCATCCCCTCCCGAGAGCGCCCCTTTCGCGCCGACGTGCTGCAGTAACGAACGAATCGATGGATCATGCAAGAGAAGCGGCCAGATAGACAAGGGTAAACGAGAGAGGTGCGCTGCGAGAAATCGAGACAGAAAGAGAGAGAGAGAGAGAGAGAGAGAAACGAGAGAGAGAGAGAGAGAGAGAGAGAGAGAGAGAGAGACAGAGAGCAAACAAAAAGAGAGAGAGAGAGAGAGAGAGAGAGGAGAGAGAGAGAGAGAGAGAGAGAGGATGATGAGGGAGAGAGAGAGAGAGAGAGGAGAGAGAGAGCGAGAGAAGAGATAGAGAAGAGAGGATGAGAGAGAGAGAGAGAGAGAGAGAGAGGAGAGAGAGAGAGAGAGAGAGAGAGAGAGAGAGAGAGAGAGAGAGAGAGAGTAGAGAGAGGAGAGAAGAGAGAGAGAGAGAAGACGAGAGAGAGAGAGAGAGAGAGAGAGAGAGAGACGAGAGAGAGAGAGAGAGAGAGAGAGAGAGAGAGAGGAGAGAGAGGAGAGAGAGAGAGAGGAGAGAGAGAGAGAGAGAGAGAGAGAAGAGAGAGACGAGGAGGAGAGAGAGAGAGAGAGAGAGAGAGAGAGAGAGAGAGACGGAGAGAGAGAGAGAGAGAGATGAGAGAGAGAGACGAGAGAGAGAGAGAGAGAGAGAGAGAGAGAGAGAAGAGATGGAGAGGAGAGAGAGAGAGAGGATTAGAGAGACGCGAGAGAGGAGAGAGAGAGAGAGAGAGAGAGAGGAGAGAGAGAAGAGAGAGAGAGAGAGAGGAGAGAAGAGAGAGAGAGAGAGAGAGAGACGAGAGAGAGAGGAGAGAGAGAGAGAGAGAGAGAGAGGATGAGAGAGAGAGAGAGAGAGAGATGGTAGAGAGAGAGAGAGAGAGAGAGAGAGAGAAAGAGGGAGAAAGAGAGAGAGAGAGAGAGAGGAGTGAGAGAGAGAGAGCGAGAGAGAGAGAGAGAGAGAGGAGAGAGAGAGAGAGAGAGAGAGAGAGAGAGAGAGAGAGAGAGAGAGAGAGAGAGAGAGAGAGAGAGAGAGAGAGAGAGAGAGAGAGAGAGAGAGAGAGAGAGAGAGAGAGAGAAAACTAAGAGAAGTCGGGCGAGCAGCCAGCACCGCGCGCCACACAACCGCAGCCCTGTGGCGCGCGACGCCTATTCCCAAAGGAGCGGCAGTTCCAGCTGGCGGAATGCAAAATGCGCACCAGGCGGCTGGAGCATTCTGGGAGGGGAAGGATCTCTCCAAGACCCAACCACAGCCTCAACCAACAAATGCCACAGCGACTCCTGCCGAATAACGCGGCTAGCCTGATCTCCTCCTCCACCTCCCCTACCTCATAACCCAGCTCCTCACAGGCTCGTCTCCTCCATCTCACGGTGCCCATCTCGCTTCGCTGGGGGTCGCGTCGGGCGGACAGGCCCGGCGGGCACGACTTGAAAGCAAGCGTGCAAATTGCCATGCAAACGGGCAGGACGTTAAACCGAGCGGGCAGAGCGGAGGACAAACGATCTAGCACGGACGACAATGTCCAGTACAACAATATCCCCTCGTGCACGGGTCCCAGAACCCCTTTATCTCGCATCGGTATCCTGGAACAATATTATCATTAACGCAGCAAGTGTAGATGTGATTACCTCTCATGTCAATCCCCAGCCCGCAGCACCAAGTGTTTGGTTCTGGGCACTCGATGTTGCAATCAGAGGAGGAAAAGAGATACACGTCGCCAGGATGTTCATGCCCGTGATGAATTGTAGAGTTGAGCTTCTTGATATCGATCGGTAGATCCTGCGCTTCGTCCTTGCTGATGTCTGCGGTCTGCGTCCCGCCGGGGCTCAGCGCCCGTGACTAGAGCAGCCCCACTCCGTCGGCCTCGCTCGTGGCGTCGTCGCAGTTGTGCGAGTCGTCCTCCACCAGGCGGCGCTCCTCCAGGGTTTCGGTCATGCCGTCGGCGGCGACGCCGCCGCGGCCGACGAGCAGGATGGCGAACGCTGCTGCAAACACCGCGACGTTCATGTCGGTAACGGTGAGGCAACAGGGGCTTGTCGGCAACACGCGCAAAACCCCGCGTTCCAAATGCCTGAAGACTTGCCACAATGTCTTGGGCAAAACTTGAGCCACTGGCTTGAGCCAGAATGGCCAGAATCGGATATGGAGTTGTCTTCGTTAGAGTGCCTCCCAGATGGGGTCCGGGTAGGTGGGGTAGGAAGATCGCGCCGCATCGCCAATGCATCGCCGACGCATCGCCGATGCATCGGCGATGCATTGACGATGAAGCACCAGGGGCGCCAATGATGCATCGGCGACGTCGCCTTCGAGAAAATCGCGCTCCACATCGAGCCGCATCGGCGATGCAGCGGCGACGCGGCGCGACCCTCCGACCCCCCTTTCTACTCCGACACCATCCGAGAGGCCCAGAATTTCTGGTCGACCCCATCTAGGAGGCCTGAAGAACGTCTGAATGGGTTCCGGAGCTGCTTTTGTTGCCGTTTCCGTTGCCGTTGTCCTGCAATGTCCATTTTCACAAAAAGACACGACGGCGGGGCCCCACATGGCCACGACGGCGCCCCACCCCCCCTTCCAGAGGTGCACTGCTTCAGAACGAGTGTGCGCGGCGCCAAGGTGAAAACCACGGTTTGAAAACCACCTGCCCTCAATCCGTGGAAAGCATAAACATTGTAAACGTAAGTCGGACCTGTCCCCTACAGGGGGATTTTGGACGAAAATCCCACCAGCCCTTTGGGCGTGAGTGGTTTAGAGAGCCCGCTCTGTTCTCAACCCCCTTCTTCCCCTTCGGGGAGGGGTTTACCCCTCCCCCTACCCCCTCCCCCTGGACCTGGAGAGGTCCTTTCGCGGGTGGTTGGAGGGGTTTTTGTTCGACTCCTGGGAGGGCTAAAAAACG
>CAUYUJ010003069.1:0-32142 GCA_963575745.1 Prorocentrum cordatum | reverse complement strand
TACTCAAAATTCCTTACCATGCTTTCCTGAAGCAGGTCTCTTACTAATGATTCCTTGTTGAGGATTCCTAAGAAGGGCTCCTGACTAAGGATTCCTGACTAAGGATTCCTTAGCAAGGATTCCCCCAAACAGTTTCCTCACTAAAAAAATATTGGTACTAATTCCTGGTGAAAGATTCCTTGAAACGGGTTTCTAAAAATTCCGTATTCACGAATTCTGCGTTAAAGATTGTCCGAAACATTCCGTATTCAATGTTCCTCAATGAGGATTCCGTAAAAAAAGATTCCTTATGAAGGGTTCCTCGCGGAGGAGTCCTTATTCAAAAGTCCTTAAGCAGGGTTACATTATACAAACTAATTCGTAAGGAGACCTGCACACATAACCCTCACTGAATACGCAACCCTGCGTAAGAATTCCCCACTCAGCACTCCTACTTCGCACTCCTCAATAAGAACCCCTAAGAGTTCCTGAACATGGACTCCTTACTAAGGGCCCCGTGCGGAAGAACACACAAAAAGGGGACAGCTTGCAAAAGCAAGCCAGAAGCACGGTCGAAGTGCAGCGTGCCTGCTCGAGCAGGTTGTGACGTCATCGTCGTCGCCGCCGCCGCCGTCGCCGCCGCCACTGCCGTCGTGGCCAATAAGAACAACACTCATACTAAGAATAAGGGTAGTACTAATACTAAGAATAATAATGGTAGCACCACAAAGGGATTCTGTCGGAAAGCCTCACAATCGGAATCCTTTCGAACGCGCCACAAAGGGAGTCTAATGGAAAGCCTCACAACAGGAATCCTTTGGAAAACGCCACAGAAGGATTCTATTGGAAAGCCTCACCCGAAACCTTCTGGGCATTGAGAAACCAAGACACACAACAAGGAACAACGAACAAAAACAACAACGAAACTGAAGTGCTGGAGGCAAACACTTTAGGAACAACATTGGAAACAAAAAACTGAAAAAACAAAAAAAAAGATTCCAGGGAACACCCGTCCGAAGGGACACGTCCAAGGGAATCCCCGCACTCTCTGTGGAATATGTGGTTTGCTTGTTGTTGTTGGTTCTTCCAATGGTTGTCCTAAAATTTTCGGTTCCATCACTTCAGTTTCTTTGTTTTTTTGGTTTGCCAATGGTTTTCCCAAAGTTGTCAAATTCCTGCATAAGGGGGGATGGCAGACTGGATGGGTGTTCCCTGGAATTGTTGTTTTCGTTTGGGTGTTTTGGCTTTTGTTCCAATAAATGTTCGCCTCCAGCACTTCAGCTTATTTGGTTTTTGTGGGCTGTTCATTGTAATTGTGGCGTTTCCACCGCCAACGTACAGAATGGATGTGTATCTCGCCCACACGACGACGAGGACGACGACGACAACAAGGAGGAAAAGGAAGAGGAAGAGGATGAGCAGGAGGAGGACGAGGAGGAGGATAGACGCGGTTTGAGTGGTTCACGCCCGATGTCATTTTGCAGGGGCCCCCTTTCACCCCGAAGCCGTTTAGATATTCCTAAAGGGACAGGCCCGACTTAATTGTAGAGGCCGAGGTGCGCGGCGCCACGGCGGGAGCCACCTTTTGAAAACGACCTCGCGTCAACAGTCTTCGAGGCGCCGAAGGCACATGCCACTCCTCCTCCTCCTCCTCCTCCTCCTCCTCCTCCTCCCTCCTCCTCCGCCCTCCTCGCCCCCCATCCTGCCTCCTCCTCCTCCCTCCTTCCTCCTGCTCCTCCTCCCCCCCTCCTCTTCCTCCTCCTCCTCCTCCACCTGCTCTTGGGATTCCCGGGCCGTCCTCTCTTCTGGCAACATGGTGAAGTCCCCTTCCCATGAATTTTCGGACATGGCGGCGGACATCATGACGCAGATCGGCGTGCGGAGGCCCGCATCCCCATATTGGAGAGAGCGTGATCCACCGCCGATCTACTCTGGAAATTCGCCCCCTCTTGGGTCCCCCCCCCTCTCTCGAAAAATCCCCTACCCTGCTTGAACCCCCCCCTCCACCCTCCCCCCCCCCCTCCAGAAAACCATTTTGGGGGGTTGTCACTGTCGTTCGAACCCCCCCCTCCAGAAAACCGGGGGAGGTTTACACAGGTTCGACCCCCCCCTTCACCGCTGGCAAACGAATACTGGGGCAGGTCCCCACACCGTCCGCACCGCATCGTCACACCACCGTCCCCAGCAACCACCGTCCCGACCCACTACTGTCCCCACTTTTCACGACCACCGCCCCACGTCTCCAGCAGTGCCCCACACCACTGCAAGTGCACTGATTCCCACTGTCCCCACACTGTCCACCACTGTCCATCATCCCCACTTTCCCCGCGTCCCCACAACGTCCGCTGCCAAACACTGTCCCCGGTCGCTGTCCCAGTCCTATTGTCCCCACCGCTGTCCCATTGTCACTCCAACGTCCTCACCACCGCCCTCCCCACTGTTCCCAACGTCCTCACCACCGCCCTCCCCACTGTTCCCACCACCACCGTCCACACTTCTGTCCCACTGTCCCCACTGTCTCCACAAATGTCCCACTGTCCCCACCCCACTGTCCCCACCACCACCGTCCCCATTGTCCAACTGTCCCCACCACTGTCCCCACTGTTCCCACCATTGTCCTCGCTGTCTCCCCACAACTGCCCCCACCAGTGTCTCACTGTCCCCACTGTCCCCACCACTGTCCCACCACGGTCCCACTCCCCATTGTCCCCACTGTCCCCACCACTGTCCCACTGTTCCCACCACTCTCCCACTGTCCCCACTGGCCCCGCCGCAATCCCACTGTGCTGTCCCACTGCCCCCACTGTCCCCACCACAGTCCCACTGTCCCCACTGTCACCACCGCTCTCTCCCCACTGTATTGCTGTCCCAACACCGTCCTCACCACCGCCCCCACCACTGTCTCCACCACTACCGTCCACACTTTTGCCCCACTGTCTCCACTGTCCCCCCCCGCTGCCCCGCTGCCCCCTCATCACTGTCCCCACCACCATCACCGTCCCCACCACTTTCCCACTGTCCCCACCACTGTCCCACTGTCCCCACACCACTGTCCCCACCACCACCGTCCTCACCACTGTCCCAGTGTTCCCACCACTGCCCTACTGACCCGAGGAGCGGGAATCGTTTGCCAGCGGCGAGGGGGGGGGGGGTTCGAACCGGTGGTGACCCCCCCCCGGTTTTCGAAGGGAGGGACGGATTGGGAACCCCCAGTGGCCCCGCACGGTTTTCCGCCAGCAGCGGTAGAACACGCTCTTCCCCATATTGCTACCCCAACAATCCTTATTGACATCATCATTGTCATGATCCTGGTCCTGATCCTGACCCTCATCATCGGCATCTAGTTCGTCAACGAACATAATGCCGCGGTCGCCATCATCACCATCATTCTCATTACCGCCCAGAGCGCGCAACCCTACAACCCAGCAGCCACAAAACAGCACCAACACCAGCTATTACACAACCAGCAAAATCAACACCAACATCGCCAGTAACACCTCGATCGTCGACAGACGTACGCCCAGGAGCGCAGACAACAACCCAGAGTCAATCTCTGCACCCCTCCCAACTGCACCAGTGAGCTGACCACTGTGTTCTCGAGTGTCGGAGGGTCCACTGCAATCCAGATATTTGTCATCTCTCCGTTGTGAGTGCTTTGCATGCGGCAGTGGCGTATGTCGTCTGCGAGGATGCAGTTGGTCGGGCGCTCTTGCCTGACCTTCTGCTGATACTGCGTGAGGGCCGCCAAGTTCTGCTGCCCGATTTTTTCGCCCTGCGCGATGAGGGCGCCAACCAGCGCCATCCACACGTGCGGGTGGGGGATGCCCAGGGCTACGAGCTCGTCGACCGTCTGGCCCGACTCCAGCTGCTCGCGCTTCTCCTTCCTGATCCTGGCGGCCTCCGTGCCGTAGTACTTCGCGGTCAGCTGCATCGACTGGACCACGTCGTGCTTGGTGGGCATCTGCACGTGTCGGTAGCTGGCGGCCTCGAGTTGGTTCAGGCCCTGCTCGTGTCGGAGAGACATCCGCATCAGGACGGGGACGACGGCCTGGACCCATTCGATCGGCATGCGCTGCAAGCTGGCGACATCCTGTCGGGCCAAGCCGAAGTGCGTGTCGGTGGCGTCCCAGACCATGGGGGCTGGCCCAGCCGCGGCTGCTGCGGCGGCTGCTGGTGCCGGCGGTGCCTCCACCCCTTGGCCTCCTCCTCTGCGTGAGCGGCGGGGCGCTCCTCGCTCGTTGCTGCGGGTACGATCGCCCTCTCCGCGCTGACGGCCTCTGAGCTCTCGCTGGCGTTCTTCGGTCCCAATGCTCAGCGCACGCTCCGCGAGGTTCGACATCGAAATGGATCTCAGGAGCGGGGGGAGCGTGGACCTCTCTGATGTGGCGCTGGAGTGCCTCCAAACTCGGGAACTCGCCTTGAGGGGAGGAGGAGGAGGGAGGAGGAGGAGGAGGAGGAGGAGGAGGTGGAGGAGGAGGAGGAGGAGGGAGGAGGAGGAGGAGGAGGAGGAGGAGGAGGAGGAGAGGAGGAGGAGAAGGAGAAGGAGGAGGAGGAGGAGGGAGGAGGGAGGAAGAAGAGGAAGGAGGAAGGAGGAGGAGGAGGAGGAGGAGGAGGGAGGAGGAGGAGGAGGGAGGAGGAGGAGGAGGGAGGAGGAGGAAAGAGGAGGAGAGAGGAGGAGGAGGAGGAGGAGGAGGAGGGAGGAGGGGGCAGAGGGGGTGCGGGTGCCGGCAAGCTGGCACAACGGCCGTCCGCGCATGACCAGGGACCAGCACCTCCGAGTCGCTCCTGGAAGCCCGACCCAGACCCCCGACTTATGTTGCTCCCATCGTACTTAAGGACCACATCCCAGAAATCCGCCGGCCCCCTTGTGGGGCCACCAGGCTGCGAGGCACGGGTTCGCAGTTTCCTGTACCAGTTGTAGTTTGTAGTTTCCAGTGTTACAGTTCTGCTTCTTGCTGGTTACTGTAACTAGTTGACTTCTTGCTGGTTACTGTAACTAGTTGATTGACCGCGCGAGGGGGGGGAGGCCCAAACAGGATTTTTAGCACCCCCTGGGCGCGTTGTCTGAATTGCTGGGGGGGCTCGAAATCGACACCCCTCACGCAGATCCGCGGGGTCAGGGTCCAAAAACACAGGAGATTTGCCACATTTCTGAAATTCGGTGCCACCCCTCACGCAGATCCGCGGGGTCAGAGTCCAAAAACACAGAGGGATTTGCCACATTTCTGGAATTCGGTGCCACCCCTTCACGCCAGATCCGCGGGGTTACAGGGTCCAATTGTCACCCCCTGGGAATTGCTGCTCGAAATCGATTTCTGAATTTGCCACATTTCTGAAATTCGGTGCCACCCCTCACGCAGATCCGCGGGGTCAGGGTCCAAAAACAAGGGATTTGCCACATTTCTGAAATTCGGTGCCACCCCTCACGCAGATCCGCGGGGTCAGGGTCCAAAAACACAGGGATTTGCCACATTTCTGAAATTCGGTGCCACCCCTCACGCAGATCCGCGGGGTCAGGGTCCAAAAACACATGGGATTTGCCACATTTCTGAAATTCGGTGCCACCCCTCACGCAGATCCACCAATCGCCAGGTGTGGTAACCCCTCTTGTGATCAGTTGGTTTTGCTGATTGCGTTCTGCTTCGCATGAAGTTTCGATACTGCTTCACAACAGCGCCAAGGCCTCATGACTTAGCTCTTCCATGGCCCATTCTCCGAGAGAGGGGGCCGGCGGCAGGGGGCGAAGCCCTTACGGATAACTTCGAGTGCCCTGGAAAGTATGAAAACAGTGTCGAACGAGTATCGCCTCCCAGGGCCTGACGCGTGAACACCCTCCAGTTTCGGTAGGTTCCTGGTGCTCGAAATTCTTTTGGGTCATCAAGGCTAAAGTAGGTTGGAACATCGTAAGCCCCGACGTCGTGACCTTTTCACAACGTTCAGAAGCTGGACGAGGGCTGGTAAATCCGTGGCTGCTAAAACGGTCTTCCCAAAAGAAAAACACAAATTCCCGAAATCTAGCCCAACGCAAAAAAATAGAAAACGGGCTGCGTCCAAACAAAAAAAGTCCCGGAATCCAGCTCAACGCACTAAATAGAAAACGGGCTGCTTCCAAGGAGGAAAAAATAACTTTCCGGAGCTCCGTTTTAGCAGCCACGGGTTTGCCAGCCTTCGCCCGGCTTCTCAAACGTCGCCCTCCAGAGGTCTCTGACAGGGCTGGGCCTAAACGGTGTTTTTCGATTTGTCTTCGTTCTGCTCTTCACTTTGCCCTACCTGTTTTCCTGTACCTCCCGGCCAAAACGAGGGGCCCAGCGGAGCACACCAAAGGTGACGCATACACACAAGCCCCCAAGATGCCCCCACTCTTTTTCCACATTTTCTGGATTTCCGTCTCCCCCCCCACACTGCCCAGATCTTCGCATATTTTCCGGGGAATCGACGATTAACGGTGTCTGTGTGTTTTTTCCCTCCGGCCTGACGATGCAGGGATACCCTTGGGAAGGTTGCCCGTCCTTCCTATGTGGGGGGGCCCTGATCGCCACCGCTGGATTCGCGTCGAAATTCCAGTCAGCACGCCCTCTGGTGTCGGTACCCTCTGATTACCCCAAGAGGGGGGGAAGAAAGCCAGGACATGGATAACATCGGGTGAGGGCCAATCGGGCGCCGGCGGCTCTGGAAGATGTCTCGGGCGCCGCGGCCTCCTCAGAGCGTTCCGGAACGCTACGAAAAGGATTCATCCTCGTCCCGGCCCCGCCCGAGGTAGGGGGAGGGGGGACGGCTTCATGTTTTTTGTTGACATCCACTGCCACTGACCTCCCTACAGGCCTTCCATCTATGGACAAGACCGTCGCCGTCTCAAAGCAGGGGTGCTTCTAAGAAGCATTCCCCCTTCCCCCTGCCCACCTCTGCGCGTGGCCGACCCGCGTCGGGGCACCACTGGCTTGCTGAGCTCCACGACGTCCACGCTCAGGCCGGCGGCGCGCAGCGCCGAAGGGACGGTGCCGGCGCCCAGGCCAAGGACAAGGACTCTCCTGGGAGGGGCGCGATGGGGCAGGGGGGGGAACCGCCATTGTTGGAGGCTTGGGTGTGGGCACCAACGCCAATACAGAGGGGTGCCTCCTCTGGAGAAGGAGAACACTAGATTGGAGCGTTGGTGGTAATACTTCGGCCATCCAGGAAGCGCGAACTCCAACCCGTACTCCTCCTCCTCCTGCTCCTGCTCCTCCTCCTCCTCCTCCTCCTCCGTTTCCCCCACCCCTCCCCCTCCGCCCCTCCCCCCGTCCTCCATCCCGTCCCCCTCGCCCTCAAGCCTCAAGCCCCTTCCCCCGGCCTCTTCCCTCCACTCCTCCCCCGCCCCCCTCCCCCTCCCAACCGTGTCACCCCCCTCCGCCCCGTCGCCCCCCCGGGACGCGGTTTCGCCTGAGGGCCCCGGCCCCGGGGTGGCTGGCTCTCGCGAATGGCGCGCTGCGCCCGCGACGAGCTGCCGCCGCCGCTGGTCGACGCGATCGTGGCCGTGGCCGTCGCTGCCGCCGACGTCGCCATCGCCACCGCCGCCGCCGCCAGGGTCGTCGCCCCCGTCGCCACGGCCATGGTCGTGACCTTGGCCAGCGTCGCCGCCGCCGCCGCCCTCGTGGTCTGTCCGCGCTGCGTCCGGCGCCCCCCGGCCGCGCGGGCCCCCGCGGAGGCCGCGCGCCTCCTCCCCCTCCCCCCCCCTTCCACTTCCTCTCCTCCTCCTCCCCTCCTCCTCCTCCTCCCCCTCCCCCTCCTCCTCCTCCTCCGCCTCCTCCTCCTCCTCCTCCTCCTCTTCCTCCTCCTCCTCCTCCTCCTCCTCCTCTTCGCCCCGTCCTGGGCCGGCCCGGCGTCGGCGCAACCAGGAACTCCACGGCGCCCTCCCGAGCAGCCGGCGCCGGGGCGGGGGGGGGAAGCAAGGCTAGAGGCCAAGGCGAGAGGAGGGGCAATGGGGGGAGGAGGTGCACGGCGCCCTCCGAACGGACGCGCGGCGGGGGGAGGGGGGGCGAGGACGGCAGCAGAGGCAGCAAGTCCGATCGCTCAGTCGTGCCAAGCTTGGGCCACTCCTGCTCTGTTTCGATCAGTGTGCAACAACAGTATGCTTGTTACGACACCGCGAAAACCCACCGGGGAACTTTGCAATCTTGCCGTGCGGACAGGGAGATACTGTTCAGACGACTTGTGGCATTATCATGTGCTGATGGTGCTGCAAGGCCTCCTCGCACCTACGCCGACGCGGTTTGGGAAAACCCTCGACCAAAAAAG
Organism: Prorocentrum cordatum; assembly: GCA_963575745.1. Classification (NCBI taxonomy): domain Eukaryota; class Dinophyceae; order Prorocentrales; family Prorocentraceae; genus Prorocentrum; species Prorocentrum cordatum. The sequence continues at coordinate 23,892 of CAUYUJ010003069.1, read as the reverse complement.
TGCCGAAAGGCCAGCGCACCCCGCAAAACGACTTATCATCGCAGGGCCGCGGTACCGAGAGGCCGACGAAGGGACCCGAGGGACGCGACATGACAAGGAGCAAACAAAACTTAATAAGTTGGGGAGAGGTCGGTTTCTCGGGGGCGCGCAAACATGGACTAGCGATCCACGGATTGGGCGCGCTGTCGCCACATCATGGATCGGGGGAAATGCCCTCCCCCAAAATGCGGCCCGTGCCGACTCGCTCGGCGGAAATCCGCGATATCTAATGCAAACGGGACCCGTCGCTGATCCGCACCCCCTCGGTCCATATTTGCGATCGCTTGAGTTTCCTGAGACAAACTCGTCCGACGCACTCGTAAACTCGTTCCCCCTCCCCCTCTTCCCCTGCGACGGGCGCCTCTGTCGGGCGCGAACCTGGGGCGGTCGGCCGACCGTGGCCGTCAGAACTGCTTGCCTCAAATTCGCGCCGAGCGGGACGATCCCGCTCTCGACGGAACTTAGCGAGCGCAGACGAGGCGTTGCAATCTGCACTCCTTGTAGCCGTAAAAGCATTATCCTGCCTACGCCTTCCCCTTCGTCCCACCTTCGGCTTGGAAGGCTTGGAGGACCCAACAGGCGGGGAGGGAGGAGCGAACGAGGAGGTGGGGGGATAGGATAGGAGTGCCGACGGACAAAAGGGAAAAAAATGGGGGATTACCTTTCTTCCCCTTTTTCCTCTTCCGCCTATTTCTGCTCATCCTCTTCTTCCTCCGCCTGTTCCTCGTTTCCCCCTCTTCTTCCTCACCCCCGTCGTCCCCCAAAATACTTGTTGTCTGGTCGCATCACCAAGCGTGCCAATCGAACGGGCCAGGCGGTTCGCCAAACACGTTCTCAAACTATACTGCGATGCTGCCTGGGAATGTGGCTCTCGCCTTGGGGCCGCGGACCGTGATTTTCTCAAGTCCCAAAACAGCGTTGAAGTATCCACCGACCCTGTCAGCGTGTGTGAAAGGCTTATTTGTTCGAGTCGTCGTCTTCGCTCGTCGTCGCCTCCGTCGCCCCATTTCCCTGCGCATTCTTCCTTCAGCTTGTCGGCGAGAGAAACATACAGCAATGTCACAATCGACTCGAAAAGGAAGCCCTTCCCTTTGATCCTTCCCCCGTCGGGGGGGGGGTCGCCAGGGCGTCCCAGGGGGAAGGCCCCGGTGGAGGGTCGCCAGAAGGGTCCCGTGGGAATCCCGGGGAACGAGTCCCGGGGGCGGGCCATAGGGGGAGTCCCGGGGGGGTCGGGGGGGCTTCAGATTCGCATCCCCCCTGGGGGTCCAGGGCCTCAGAAAGAGACAATACCAAGACAGGCCAAGAATGCCCCAAGGGGCCCTCGAGACGGCCCGAGAAAGCGCCCAAAGTTTGAAGCAGGAGAGCCATGGCATTGTAGGTTGTAGGAATACTGGCATGGCGGAGATGAGGGAAAGATAGCGACAGGAGTTGGGACGGGCCCGTTTCATTCCCGGCGCCGCAGATCACGCGCAGGCGGATTCGCTAACACTGGAAGATCGGGAGGCGCCACCTTTGAGCCACGCCGGCAGCAGACTAGGGACATTCCCTCACAATCGATGGTGGGAACGAAGCCTGATCGCTGCTGTCCCTATGGCTGGCTCAAGGCAGTCGCAAACATATTGGGTAAACGACTGGTTCGATCACCTCAGTTACAAAGAATCAAATGAAACATGAGGGCGCGAAACACTGGGTCATGTCTCCTTTTGCCAGCCAGCTCATCGCCTAAGTGCGACGCGACGGAGGCAAGCAGAGAAAGGACAGGTTATGATAGGCCAGTCGACAGGCATCCCAGAAAACGCTGGAAAACGACGGTGGTGCTGATCCCGCATCGGGCGGAACGATTGTTAGCGTCGCGTGTCCACGCCACAGGCAAGCCAGGGCTTCTTATTCCCAACCAAAGGCTGGCCAGAGGAGCGCGGGCGCGCGTTCACTTCTGGCCAGTCGTGATTCCAAAAAGACATGTAAGAGGAGCGCGGACACGCGCTCACTCTGAGCAGTCGTGGTTCCATGAAGGCTTTGACTGGGGCCAGAAAGAAGGCCCTCGCTCTCGTATGGAACAGGTGTCCGCGGCCAAGAAATTCCTCAGACCACAAAAGGACCATCCAGGCGTTTGAACAGCAAGGGCTTAACGCATTGGCAGTGATAATTACCACGACGTGGTGCATCTGTTAGAACTCCGCCCGTGTAGCTGTGGTATCCATCCACGACTTGCACGCGGTAAGTCACGTTCGAGAGAACCCTTGGTGTGTCCACCAACCGTCATGTCACGGCGGTCACACCACTGCGCGATACTTATGTTCCTGGGGTTGCTTCCGGGGCAGGTCCTTGCTGGATAGAGACTGGTAAATGGATTCGGCATCAACAAGAACGGTTCCTTGATAGAGGGCCCGCCTCACTCGCGAAGATGTTCGAGTCCAGAAGGTGCAGGCTGGCCCTTCCTGAGCTCATGCAGCATCGCTACGGTAGGATAGCACTCGTCCACGCTGCGTGCAGCAGCAAGTCTTCAGCAGCGCAACTGGGCCGAACTTGGAGGCAATGAGATTTACACAGGCTGTCGATGCAATGGAGGACCTCTTCTCTGCGGCTCGTGATTCCACGGCGCCACAACCTCCGCCCTCGAAAACCGTAGCTTTTCGGTAGCCGGAATCGCTGTGGGTTCACCTTGCCGTTGGGTGCCATTGCGCGGTAGGGGATCGTCTTAGGGTGATGCAGAAGTTTGCGAGTGAAGGTGTTAAATCGTCTCACGTGGAGGTTTGTCGGAACTCGACTTCGCTGTAGTGACACTATATACAGTGCAATCCAGAAGTAGGTGCGAGCGGAGTAGGCAGGTGCACCTCGAAGACTGACGAACATGTCGCTGACAGTCTTGCTAGCCGTCGCACCTTGCGATGATCCGACGATTTCGGGGTGTGCGATTGGGCGGATTTGTGTGGCACTATCGTCTTGATCCATGATCGCGTCGACATTATCCGTCCTGGTGTATATTACTGTACAGCTCGTATGTATGATTGTTTAAATGGCGCTTCCCAAACAAATGTTCTACTTCGCGTATACCGGAGTCGATACTACCTTCCTTGCCACACATGTTGATTCTGATTACATAGACGTGCTTATACGTGCTTTGCTTGGCAGTGAGCAGGTCCGGTGCAGCTCCGGATTCTGGATCGTACGACATCGTTGTGAGACCGATGCTATCGGTGTCTCTTTTGAGCTTGAGGGAGAGGGCTCGTCAAGCGTCCTTTGTGCCAGCGTCAAATTTGAGACATTGAAGAAAACGCAGGACCCGTCATAATCTTCAAATACAGGTAGCGTGCGTAGGACGGAGACACTTCCAGAACGAAATGCGGAGCATCCAATACGCTCCTGTTGCCCCATAGCTTCAGCTAGTGCTTCATCGTGATGTTGATGATGATGATGATGACGACCACTCTGATGATTGTGATACTGATGATGATGATGATGGTGATGATGGTGATGATGAAGATGGCCATGCTGATGATAATGATTATCTTGATGATGATGCGAATGATGATGATGGCAATGATTGATCGCGGTGGCGGTGATGGGGGTTAATTTGCGATAGCAGTGACGATGATGCTACTGACACTGCTAAGAGAAAACGGGTTGGTGGGTGAGAGGGCTGCGCGGGGTGTCTACCGAAAAGAAGCCCAACTTAGGATGTGGGGCATAATGCAACGTGTACGTTGCATCAAATTGTGGGGCACCGAGACGCGCCGGGCACAGGAATCCGAGGTCGAGGGAAGAGCTCGGGCGCGAAGTGTTCGAACCTCGATCCTGCGCCGTCGCGCGCCGTCCCCCGGGGAGCCTGGATGACCGAGAAAATCGAGAACACGGACTGCCCGTCGAAGCGCGCGTCCAGGTACCTCGCGCCCAGGATGGAGGAACCGCACCTCGGGGGCACGGCGGAAAGCAGCAGAGCGGACTCACCCTGCCTCGCCTCCTTCCTCGCTGCCTCCTCCTCAGAGCCAGCTCTTCCTCGTCGCACCACCAAACTCGATGGTAGGGTGGGCTGGGCATTCTGCCAGAGATGTCCTCACCACTTACGGAACTAAGTCGTAGATTTTCAGCCAGTCAGGAATTATTCGACGCAGAAGTCTCCATGTAAACATCTCAGTTGGCGGCACTTCCGTCTGTAAGTGAGTGAGGTACAGATGTTCAGCCTGTGGCGACTGAACGATCCTTGGTGCCCAGATGCTATGCCTGCTACGTCGGGACGCCCTTGGGGCTCTGAAACGAGAGGGGTCGGGGGGTCCTAAACGAGCGTCTTATTTGACTCGCTTGAGATATCCTCACCGTCTGCCCTGAAAGCAGAGGCGCTGCAGCTAGGTAACGAGCAAGCCGCCAGAGACATCTCAAATCTTGCCACGAACAGGCGAGTGTAGCACCCCCTGGCTGATCCCCTTGGGACGAGTGAGACTCAGTGCTAGTGAGACTGAGTTTGGAGTCTGCGTGGATCGTCTAGTATCAGCGACCTGTATAAAACTGAGCCTCTGTAGAGTGAATAACTATGACTATGAGATCGCGTGAGGTGTTCGAGTCTGAGTGAGCCAAAAGCAGATGCGTCTGGGTACGAGTGAGTCCGGCTATGAAGGAGTATGGGTATGCGCTGGACTGTCAGTGCATCTGAGTGTGAGTTGTCTGTGTAGGAGAAATGTCAACTATGAGAGGGTCTGAGTGTGAGTGCAAAGAAGTGTGGTGAGTCCGAGTGGGAGTGAGTCCCTGAGTCTGTGTGAGTCTGTATCTGCGCGAACCTGAGTGTGAGTGGGTCTGAGTGTGCGGAGAAGAAGCAGGCGGGAACGATTGGGTGCATGATGAGGTGAAGACCCCCATACGCAACACGGGAGGAAGCCATGGAGGGCGCCCCGCTTGCAAGACATAGCTCCCGCCTGGTGCGCCGTGCACGTTGGGGCGGGCTAGGATGCTCCTGTGCTGTCCGGTAAAATTTCTTGAATGTGTTCTGTGGTCGACCCGTTAACAGGCCTCCGCGCATCCTCCGAAAGCCGCCCCCCCACCCCCTGCAGAGCAGATTGTGGGCAATGTTCAAGCTCACATCCCACCAGCCCTTCAGGTTTTGAGTAGTTCAGGGCGCTTCCTCTTCCCACCTTCCTTCATCCCCTTCGGGGAGGTCTTTACCCCTCCCCCTATCCCTTTCTGCTGGACCTGGAGGGGGGGGGGTGCGGGTCTTTTGAGCACTCAAGATGGCCTCGGCGAGAAATCTCAAATCATTGAATTTACGTAGGTTGTGGCTATATGTTGGCCTTCAGGAAGGGGGGGCCTAATGGAAACTTACTCCGTCTGTGATCGATCAGCTACAAGATGACCCCAACAAGGCCCCCGAGATGCCCAAAAGGGTACCGACGAGGCCTCGAAGATGACCCCAAGAGGCTCCCAGAACACTCCAGGGGTCCCAAAGAGGCCCGCCAAACGGAACCCATGATGCCTCAAGAGGCCCCCTGGACTGCTGAAAGTCCTTCAAGACGCCACAAGAGACATCCAAGAGGCCTCTGACCCTTCTGCTCGCCATCCACCTTCTTCTCCTCCTTCTCCTCCTTCTCCTCCTCCTCCTCCTCCTCATTCGCCAATACCTTCCCCGTCTCCCCCCTCCCCCTCCCCCATCCCCCTCCCCCCTCCCTGCTCAACCTCCTCATCCTGCTCCTCCTCCGATTCCTCCTCCATCCTCCCCCTCTTGGGGTATGACCTCCTACCCAGCCTTTTATTCCACTGCATGCTCCTCCACATCCTTGATCAGGGCATCTCGTCTAGGCATCGTGCCTGGGTGGGCTGTAGGGGTTACGCAAATCGTCGAGGATTGAAGAACAAAATGGGGCCGAAAGGAGCCTACCTAAGAGAATTCAAAACAGCCCCCCAAAGGAATGTAAGAATACCGCACAAGAGCAATACCATTCAAAACACAGGAACCATGTCTTTTTTCACACAAGCGACGTACAGAAACAACAGCAACAACAATCCGTGGCCGCCAAAACAGTGCAACAATACACCAAGACAGCCAATACCGCCCAAAGACTAAAAGGCCTGACAAGACACCCCAAAGACTTCCCAAAAGGTCCTCCAGACGCTCCAAGAGGGTCCCAATATTGCCCAAGACGGCCTCAAGACGGCCTAATGAGCCCCCACAACGGCCCAAGAGGGCTCCACCAGGACGCCCACGAAGCACTCGAGAGCAACCGATATTTGCGATCCTCCGGCGTTCACGCATTTCAGCGTACTGGCCCTTTAATGAGGTCCCCAAGGCGGTTCAGGAGCGCTTCCAAGCAGCGCATGAGGCCCCCAAGAGGCATTCAATGAGGTCCGAAGAGGGGGCACACCGAGCTGGACGTACCAGCCCCTTCATGCAGGATCGCCACCCAGAAACCCAACATGCCACCCAAAGGCCCCTGAGAGGCCCTCAAGACGCCCCCGAAAGGCCCAAGAGACCCCCAAGAAGCCTCCCAGAGGATGTCCTGGCGCGTTGGTGGGATTTGCCGCAGGCAGCGGGATAATCATAGACTTTGGGGGGTCCGCACGGACCTGCGAAACGTAACTTACGTAACATCACGTAAGTTTGTTGTAGTTGGTCTTCCTCCTCCTCCATACGGGGGCCCCGATGTCATTGTCGTCGCTGTGGTTGTCGGAGGGGGAAAATGCGGGGTGAGCAACTGCGTTCTCCCACCTCCCACAAGTCCACCAGACCTCCTGCGTCGTGATCTCTGTCATATCCAATGGTGTTTCCATACTCCGAATAGGAGATCGATTACAGAATAGATTTACTCAAAAATTGATTTTCCCGCCGAATGTACAAGACACACGTAGACTGCTTGTAGTTTTAGGGACGTCATACGTCTTCTGTCGTAGATCCGGCGTGAAAACCAACTAGATTCCTTACTTTCGACCTTAGGGAACCATGCTTCGGCACCAGGACTGCCAGCGAAAATCGCGCGTGATTGCCCACCGGTGCCAGGAATGCGTCAGGAGTTCCAGTAGCCACATCAATTCCAGTAGACCAGTAATTCCGCAAGACTGGACCGCAACTCCTCACCCCGTCCCTCCCTCCCAACCTCGGCGGCGAGCCCAGGGGGGAAGTGAGAATGGGCGGAGCTTCTCAGAAGGCTCGGAAGTTCCCCAGTCCTCTGAAGCATGTTCTGAGCCTTCATCAAAACACAGGAACCTCTTCCGAAGGCAGGAGGCCTTCTGAGAAGCCCCGCCGCCTTCTGAGAAGACCTTATCTTCCCGCTTCCCCCCTTCGCTCGCCGCCGACTCCCAACCTCCATCCCTCGGGAGCGCGCAAACATGGATTAGACATCCATGGATTTGGCGCGCGGTCGCCAAATCCATGGATCGGTGCCCTCCCCAAAATGCGGCCAATTCTGCCTCGTTCGGCGGCGGAAATTAGCGATTTCCCATGGGAACGGGACCCGTCGCTAATCCACACCCCCTTGATCCATGTTTGCGATCGCATGATTCTGAGAAGACCTTATCCTTCACACCTCCTCCTTCGCTCGCCGCCGACTCCCAACCTCCAGCCCCCTCTCCACCTCAGCTTCCCAACCTCCATCCGCTCTCCCCCTCCCCCTTGCCCCCTCCTGCCCCCTCCCCCTCCTCCGCTCCCGCGTCCCAAGGCTCCAACCCTTCAGGCCAGCGCCGGAACGCCTCGAGCAGGCTTGAGCCCAGATAGCAGCGCCGTGCCATCCTTTCAGAGGCCAGGTCGGGAACCACTGCAGTTGGCAGCTGGCCGCCAAACCCTACCCCCACCAACATATCGATTGTCCCGAGTCGATGGGAGCCGGGGGTTGGGTTCGGATTTCGCCACGTGTCCCCCGCCACTCATCGAGTTGTCTAAATCGTGGATCGGCAAGGATAGGATTCGGATTCCGCCGCCGACTTGAAGATCGCTGCCCCTGCTCATCAAGATCTCTTGGAGACCTCCAAGCCGGTCCAGGGTACTGATAAGAACACGGACCAGGGATCTGATGGCCATGATGACTGTGACGACGAAGTCATCTCCGCCGTCGGCATCGTCATCATTCGTCATCGTCGTCGTCACCGTCGTCATCATGGCCAAGATCTCCAGGGGCCCACATCACGCACGCAAAAAAACGGCATGTCTGAGGTCATCAGTGGGCGTGGGGCGTGGCTGGGGCAGCGATGAAGAGAGGATCGCCCCCAACCCAAGACAGTAAGGCAGCCTGCTCACCTCCAGGCAGGGGGAGGAGGCGGAGAAACGATGCGGGCGAAGAGGGAGGACGAGACATTCTGCGCAACAGCTTTGTGTATTCCCTCAAGCATAAGCATCCACATCACCACAAATTATAGCCGGGCTCGCCTTTGTGCATGAAAGCACCGAAGCCCTGAGTGGCTGTCGGGCCGCACTGGCCGTGCTGGTGTCATCAGCAGGCAGAGCGGTTGCAATGATCCACCTCACTGGCCTCAGCCCACCTGCTCGGCCGGGGGTCCATCCCCGCCGCCCCCGCCCTTGATCTCGCCCAGCGTCTTGCAGATGGCGATCGTGGGGTAGCAAACGATGCCGCACGAGCCCACCAGGCAAGGGACCTCATCGTCGCACGGGATGGCGGCCGCCCCAGCAAGGCAGCACATCTGGCCCTGCGACTTGATGCACACGGTGGGCGACACGCAGCGGATCGCGCAGCAGACGCAGCAGAGCGTCGGCGCGCCTGACTTGCAGCAGTACTCGACCTCCAGGCAGCACATGGTCTCGCTCGCCATGCACCCCAAGCACCCATCCCCGAAGAGCAGGCCGTCGTAGCAACAGCAGCACCCGTCGCAGACCATGATCGAGTCGTTGTCGAGCGCGTCGTTGTCGCCCTCGCCCATCGCTCCGATCAATCTTTGTCAACCGTTCGAGTCAGCGCCAGGATGCTTCGAGTCGTGCAGGCTTCGGCCCAAATAGCTGCGGCGGAGGGAGGAGGAACGGGGAGGAAACGTTCTGGGCGTCCTGCGGGTACCCGGGGGTCCTTGGAGGCCAGGAGAAAGAAACGATATCCACGATCCTGGGACGCCTCCCTGTGAGAGCGGTGGGGATGGGAAGCGGGCAGGGCGGAGTAAGGTAGGTTGTGATGCGTTTGGCGAGCTGATGTCTTCACCGGAGGACGGCCAAGGGGATGGAGCGATTCCTCCGACGGCTCGCTTGTCGTTCCGATTAATGTTCGGCAAACCGGGGGCATGGCAATGTCTTCCAGAGGTAGAACATGACGAATAGTCTATGACGCGAAATTGTTCGAATGGTATGAGATCTGGCAACGTGGTAATGGTGATGTGATGGCCATGATCGCGTCGTTGTCGAGCGCATCGCCGTCACCATCGCACATTGCTCCGATCAACATCTGCCAATCCTTCAGGCCAGCGCCGGAACGCCTCGAGCAGGCTTGAGCCCAGATAGCAGCGCCGTGCCATCCTTCCAGGGGCCAAGTCGGGACCCCCTGCAGTTGGCAGCTGGCGGCCAAGCCCTACCCCCACATCGATTCTCCCGAGTCGATGGGAGACGGGGGTTGGGTTCGGATTTCGCCACGTGTTCGGCAAATTCAGAACCCTACCCCCGCCGCCCATCGAGTTGCCTGAATCGTGGATCGGCAAGGGTAGGATTCGGATTCCGCCGCCGACTTGAAGATCGTTGCCCCTGCTCATCAAGATCTCTTGGAGACCTCCAAGCCGGCCCAGGATACTGATAAGAACACGACGGATCTGATGGCCATGATGACTGTGACAACGACGACCTCATCTCCGCCGTCGGCATCGTCATCATTCGTCATCGTCGTCGTCACCGTCGTCATCATGGCCAAGATCTCCAGGGGCCCACATCACGCACGCAAAAAACGGCATGTCTGAGGTCATCAGTGGGCGTGGGGCGTGGCTGGGGCAGCGATGAAGAGAGGATCGCCCCCAACCCAAGACAGTAAGGCAGCCTGCTCACCTCCAGGCAGGGGGAGGAGGCGGAGAAACGATGCGGGCGAAGAGGGAGGACGAGACATTCTGCGCAGCAGCTTTGTGTACTCCCTCAAACATACGCATCCACATCACCACAAATTATAGCCGGGCTCGCCTTTGTGCATGAAAGCACCGAAGCCCTGAGTGGCTGTCGGGCCGCACTGGCCGTGCTGGTGTCATCAGCAGGCAGAGCGGTTGCAATGATCCACCTCACTGGCCTCAGCCCACCTGCTCGGCCGGGGGTCCATCCCCGCCGCCCCCGCCCTTGATCTCGCCCAGCGTCTTGCAGATGGCGATCGTGGGGTAGCAAACGATGCCGCACGAGCCCACCAGGCAAGGGACCTCATCGTCGCACGGGATGGCGGCCGCCCCAGCAAGGCAGCACATCTGGCCCTGCGACTTGATGCACACGGTGGGCGACACGCAGCGGATCGCGCAGCAGACGCAGCAGAGCGTCGGCGCGCCTGACTTGCAGCAGTACTCGACCTCCAGGCAGCACATGGTCTCGCTCGCCATGCACCCCAAGCACCCATCCCCGAAGAGCAGGCCGTCGTAGCAACAGCAGCACCCGTCGCAGACCATGATCGAGTCGTTGTCGAGCGCGTCGTTGTCGCCCTCGCCCATCGCTCCGATCAATCTTTGTCAACCGTTCGAGTCAGCGCCAGGATGCTTCGAGTCGTGCAGGTTTCGGCCCAAATAACTGCGGCGGAGGGAGGAGGAACGGGGAGGAAACGTTCTGGGCGTCCTGCGGGTACCCGGGGGTCCTTGGAGGCCAGGAGAAAGAAACGATATCCACGATCCTGGGACGCCTCCCTGTGAGAGCGGTGGGGATGGGAAGCGGGCAGGGCGGAGTAAGGTAGGTTGTGATGCGTTTGGCGAGCTGATGTCTTCACCGGAGGACGGCCAAGGGGATGGAGCAATTCCTCCGACGGCTCGCTTGTCGTTCCGATTAATGTTCGGCAAACCGGGGGCATGGCAATGTCTTCCAGAGGTAGAACATGACGAATAGTCTATGACGCGAAATTGTTCGAATGGTATGAGATCTGGCAACGTGGTAATGGTGATGTGATGGCCATGATCGCGTCGTTGTCGAGCGCATCGCCGTCACCATCGCACATTGCTCCGATCAACATCTGCCAACCCTTCAGGCCAGCGCCGGAACGCCTCGAGCAGGCTTGAGCCCAGATAGCAGCGCCGTGCCATCCTTCCAGGGGCCAAGTCGGGACCCCCTGCAGTTGGCAGCTGGCGGCCAAGCCCTACCCCCACCAACACATCGATTCTCCCGAGTCGATGGGAGGCGGGGGTTGGGTTCGGATTTCGCCACGTGTTCGGCAAATTCAGAACCCTACCCCCGCCGCCCATCGAGTTGCCTGAATCGTGGATCGGCAAGGGTAAGATTCGGATTCCGCCGCCGACTGAAGATCGTTGCCCCTGCTCATCAAGATCTCTTGGAGACCTCCAAGCCGGCCCAGGATACTGATAAGAACACGACGGATCTGATGGCCATGATGACTGTGACGACGACGACCTCATCTCCGCCGTCGGCATCGTCATCATTCGTCATCGTCGTCGTCACCGTCGTCATCATGGCCAAGATCTCCAGGGGCCCACATCACGCACGCAAAAAACGGCATGTCTGAGGTCATCAGTGGGCGTGGGGCGTGGCTGAGGCAGCGATGAAGAGAGGATCGCCCCCAACCCAAGACAGTAAGGCAGCCTGCTCACCTCCAGGCAGGGGGAGGAGGCGGAGAAACGATGCGGGCGAAGAGGGAGGACGAGACATTCTGCGCAGCTCTTTGTGTACTCCCTCAAACATACGCATCAACATCACCACAAATTATAGCCGGGCTCGCCTTTGTGCATGAAAGCACCGAAGCCATTCGTGGCTGTCGGGCCGCACTGGCCGTGCTGGTGTCATCAGCAGGCAGAGCGGTTGCAATGATCCACCTCACTGGCCTCAGCCCACCTGCTCGGCCGGGGGTCCATCCCCGCCGCCCCCGCCCTTGATCTCGCCCAGCGTCTTGCAGATGGCGATCGTGGGGTAGCAAACGATGCCGCACGAGCCCACCAGGCAAGGGACCTCATCGTCGCACGGGATGGCGGCCGCCCCGGCAAGGCAGCACATCTGGCCCTGCGACTTGATGCACACGGTGGGCGACACGCAGCGGATCGCGCAGCAGACGCAGCAGAGCGTCGGCGCGCCTGACTTGCAGCAGTACTCGACCTCCAGGCAGCACATGGTCTCGCTCGCCATGCACCCCAAGCACCCATCCCCGAAGAGCAGGCCGTCGTAGCAGCAGCAGCACCCGTCGCAGACCACGATCGAGTCGTTGTCGAGCGCGTCGTTGTCGCCCTCGCCCATCGCTCCGATCAATCTTTGTCAACCGTTCGAGTCAGCGCCAGGATGCTTCGAGTCGTGCAGGCTTCGGCCCAAATAGCTGCGGCGGAGGGAGGAGGAACGGGGAGGAAACGTTCTGGGCGTCCTGCGGGTACCCGGGGGTCCTTGGAGGCCAGGAGAAAGAAACGATATCCACGATCCTGGGACGCCTCCCTGTGAGAGCGGTGGGGATGGGAAGCGGGCAGGGCGGAGTAAGGTAGGTTGTGATGCGTTTGGCGAGCTGATGTCTTCACCGGAGGACGGCCAAGGGGATGGAGCAATTCCTCCGACGGCTCGCTTGTCGTTCCGATTAATGTTCGGCAAACCGGGGGCATGGCAATGTCTTCCAGAGGTAGAACATGACGAATAGTCTATGACGCGAAATTGTTCGAATGGTATGAGATCTGGCAACGTGGTAATGGTGATGTGATGGCCATGATCGCGTCGTTGTCGAGCGCATCGCCGTCACCATCGCATATTGCTCCGATCAACATCTGTCAACCCTTCAGGCCAGCGCCGGAACGCCTCGAGCAGGCTTGAGCCCAGATAGCAGCGCCGTGCCATCCTTCCAGGGGCCAAGTCGGGACCCCCTGCAGTTGGCAGCTGGCGGCCAAGCCCTACCCCCACCAACACATCGATTCTCCCGAGTCGATGGGAGGCGGGGGTTGGGTTCGGATTTCGCCACGTGTTCGGCAAATTCAGAACCCTACCCCCGCCGCCCATCGAGTTGCCTGAATCGTGGATCGGCAAGGGTAGGATTCGGATTCCGCCGCCGACTTGAAGATCGTTGCCCCTGCTCATCAAGATCTCTTGGAGACCTCCAAGCCGGCCCAGGATACTGATAAGAACACGAGGGATCTGATGGCCATGATGACTGTGACGACGACGACGTCATCTCCGCCGTCGGCATCGTCATCATTCGTCATCGTCGTCGTCACCGTCGTCATCATGGCCAAAATCTCCAGGGGCCCACATCACGCACGCAAACAAAAACGACACGTCTGAGGTCATCAGTGGGCGTGGGGCGTGGCTGGGGCAGCGATGAAGAGAGGATCGCCCCCAACCCAAGACAGTAAGGCAGCCTGCTCACCTCCAGGCAGGGGGAGGAGGCGGAGAAACGATGCGGGCGAAGAGGGAGGACGAGACATTCTGCGCAGCAGCTTTGTGTACTCCCTCAAACATACGCATCCACATCACCACAAACTATAGCCGGGCTCGCTTTGTGCATGAAAGCACCGAAGCCCCGAGTGGCTGTCGGGCCGCACTGGCCATGCTGGTGTCATCAGCAGGCAGAGCGGTTGCAATGATCCACCTCACTGGCCTCAGCCCACCTGCTCGGCCGGGGGTCCATCCCCGCCGCCCCCGCCCTTGATCTCGCCCAGCGTCTTGCAGATGGCGATCGTGGGGTAGCAAACGATGCCGCACGAGCCCACCAGGCAAGGGACCTCATCGTCGCACGGGATGGCGGCCGCCCCGGCAAGGCAGCACATCTGGCCCTGCGACTTGATGCACACGGTGGGCGACACGCAGCGGATCGCGCAGCAGACGCAGCAGAGCGTCGGCGCGCCTGACTTGCAGCAGTACTCGACCTCCAGGCAGCACATGGTCTCGCTCGCCATGCACCCCAAGCACCCATCCCCGAAGAGCAGGCCGTCGTAGCAGCAGCAGCACCCGTCGCAGACCATGATCGAGTCGTTGTCGAGCGCGTCGTTGTCGCCCTCGCCCATCGCTCCGATCAATCTTTGTCAACCGTTCGAGTCAGCGCCAGGATGCTTCGAGTCGTGCAGGCTTCGGCCCAAACAGCTGCGGCGGAGGGAGGAGGAACGGGGAGGAAACGTTCTGGGCGTCCTGCGGGTACCCGGGGGTCCTTGGATGCCAGGAGAATGAAACGATATCCACGATCCTGGGACGCCTCCCTGTGAGAGCGGTGGGGATGGGAAGCGGGCAGGGCAGAGAAAGGCAGGTGGTGACGCGTTTGGCGAGCTGATGTCTTCACCGGAGGACGACAAAGGGGATGGAACAATTCCTCCGACGGCTCGCTTGTCGTTCCGATTGATTTTTGGCAAACCGGGGGCATGGCAATGTCTTTCAGGGGTAGAACATGGCCTATGACGCTAAACTGTTCGAGTGGCAAGAGATCTGGCAACGTAGTAATGGAGTGATGGCCCTGGTCGCGGTGCCAGGTCGGGAACCCCTGCAGTTGGCAGCTGGCCGCCAAACTCTACCCCACCACCATCGCTTCTTCCAAATCCATGAGAGGCGGGGGTAGGGTTGAGCGTCATTTGCTGCTTTCGAAACTACAAGCTCCAAGTTGAGGGATTGTGAACACTATGCGCTAGCTAAACCATATCCAAAGCCCTATGATTGGAGCTACAAAATTCACACCGAAAATATTCACTGAATAAACACCGCGCGTGCACGATGATCATATTCAAAACAAGTCGCAACACATTGCAGGAATGCCCTCCGATGCCCTCACAAAACCAATCCCGACCCTAAACCGAGACACCACGACACCATAACACGATGGCACTTCTTGCGATTGGCGACTAGCGGGCAACACCTGGTGGTCGGTAGTAGTAGTAGTACTAGTAGTAGTAGTAGTAGTAGTAGTAGTAGTAGTAGTAGTAGTAGTAGTAGTAGTAGTAGTAGTAGTAGTAGTAGTAGTGGTAGTAGTAGTAGTAGTAGCAGCAGTAGTAGTCGTAGAAAATAGTAGTAGTAGTAGTAGGAGTAGGAGTAGTAGTAGTAGTAGTAGTAGTAGTAGTAGTAGTAGTAGTAGTAGTAGTGGTGGTAGTAGTAGCAGTAGTAACGGTGGTAGTAGCAGTAATAGTAGCAATAGAAGTCGTCGTCGACGTAGTAGTAGTAGTAGTAGTAGTAGTGGTAGTAGTCGTAGTGGTAGTACTAGCCGTAGTAGCAGTCGTCGTCGTAGTAGTAGTCGTAGTAGTAGTAGAAGTAGTAGTAGTAGTGGTAGTAGTAGTAGTAGTAGTAGTAAGAGTAGTAGTAGAAGTAGTCGTAGACGTAGTCGTAGTAGTAGTAGCAGTAGTGGTAGTAGTAGTAGTAGTAGTAGTCGTAGTAGTAGTAGTAGTAGTAGTAGTAGTAGTAGTAACAGTAACAATAGTGGTACATGTAATAATCGTAGATTGTAGTAGTCGTAATAGTAGCAGCCGTCTTAGTAGTTGCAGTAGTAGTAGTCGTAGCAGTAGTAGTAGTAGTAGTAGTAGTAGTAGTAATAGTAGTAAAAGTAGTAGTAGTAGTAGTAGTAGTAGTAGTAGTAGTAAGTAGAAATAGTAGTAGTAGTAAGTTAGTAGTAGTAGTAGTAGTAGTAGTAGTAGTAGTGGTAGTAGTCGTCGTAGTCGTAGTAGTAGTGGTAGTAGTAGCAGTAGCAGCAGCAATAGTAGTAGTAGTAGTAGTAGTAGTAGTAGTAGTAGTCGTGGACTGATCGTAATAGTCGTAGCAGTAGTAGTCGTAGTAATCGTAGTCGTATTACGAATAGTAGACGTATTGGTAATAGTAGTGGTATTAGTAATCGTAGTAGTACTAGTAGTAGTACTGGTAGTAGCAGTACTGGTAGTCGTATTAGTAATAGTAGTAGTACTGGTCGTATAAGCATTAGCAGTAGTAGTAGTAGTAGTAGTGGTAGTAGTAGTAGTAGTAGTAGTAGTAGTAGTAGTAGTAGTAGCAGTAGTAGTATAAGTAATCGTAGAAGTAGTGGTCGTAGGAATAGTAGTGGTGGTAGTAGTAGCAGTCATATCAGTAGTAGAAGCCGTCGTCGTAGTATTAGCAGTCGTAGTAGTAGTCGTAGTAGTAACAATATTTGTAGTAGTAGCAGCAGCAGTAGTAGTAGTAGAAATACTGGTAGTAGTAGTAGTAGGAGTAATAGTAGTAGTAGTAGTAGTGATAGTAGTAGTAGTAGTAGTAGTAGTAGTAGTAGTAGTAGTCGTAGTCGTAGTTGCTGTGGTAGTACAAAAGAATACAAGTAACATTAAGAATAGTAGTCGTAGTGGTAGTAGCGGTGGTAGTAGTAGCAGTAGTAGTAGTGATAGTAGTAGTAGTGTAGTAGTAGTAGTAGTAGTAGTCGTAGTAGTAGTAGTAGTAGTAGTAGTAGTAGTAGTAGTAGTCGTAGTAGTAGTAGTAGTAGTAGTAGTACTGGTAGTAGTAGTCATACTGGTCGTAAAAGTAGTAGGGTTGACCTTACTCTGTTTGCCCCAAGGAGCCTCTGGGATTCCGTTGGGTTGCTGGTGGTCTGAGGCTCCGTTGGGCGTCCTGGAAGCTTTGTTGGGCGTCCTGGAGGCCTTTCCATGGCGTCATGGAAGCTTTCTTAAGCGTCCTGGAAGCTTTCTTAAGCGTCCTCGAGGCCTTCCATGGCGTCCTGGAGACCTTCCATGGCGTCCTGGAAGCTCTCTTAGGCGTCCTAAGGGCTTCCTTGGGCGTCCTGGTGGCCTTCTCGGGCGTCCTGGAAGCTTTCTTGGGCGTCCTGGAGGCCCTCTTGGTGATCGTTTGGTGCTAGTTTTTCGTATGGTACTAGTGTGGTTTCCGTTTGGTAAGTGATTACAAATGGTAATCTTATGGCTTTCGCATGGCAATATGGTGGGTTTCGTATGGTAATCGTATAGTTTTCGCAAGGTGGAAATATGGATTGCGTATGGTAATGGTACGGCTTCCGTGTGGTAGTATTATGGCTTTCGCGTGGTAGTAGCATGGCTTCCGCATGGTAGTCGTATGACCTTCGTACGGTAATCGTTTGGCTTCCGCATGGTAATGTTCTGGCTTTCGTATGGTAATCGCGTGGTTTTCGAATGGTAATCGCATGGTTTTCATATGGTACCATTATGGTGCCACATGGCAATCTTATGGTTTTCATATGGTAACAATATGGCCTCCGCGTGTTGATCCTCCGGTGTGCGCATGATAACCGTATGGTTGTAGCATGGTAATATGATGGTATTCGTATGGTAATACTCTGGATGTCATGTGGTAACATGTTGCTTTTCGTATGGTAATATCATGGCTTGCATATGGTAGTATGTGGGTTGTGATGTGGTAATCTTATAATTTTCGTGTAGTAACCTTATGATTTGCATATGGTCCTCGTATGGTAATAGTATGGCTTTCGTATGGTCACATTATGGACTTCGTATGGTAATCGTATGGCTGTCGGATGGTAATTGTATGCTTTCCCCGCATGGTAATCGAACGGCTTTCGCCCGGTAATCGTTTTGTTTTCGCATGGTAAGCTTTTGGTTTGTATGGTAATCGCATGGCCTTCATATGGTACTCTTATGGAATGCCCAAGTGCTTCAACAAACAACGTGGGTGCGTTGGAGCACGGCGACGGGGGAGGCCTCTGTCTTGAAGACGCTCGGGACCCCTGCTGGACCTCCACACAGGCGATCGCCCCCAGCTTGACTGCCCATCGCTCGGACGTCCATTCCCCGTGCATTGTTCGATGTCGCGCGTGTCTTCTTCGCAAGAGGACCCAAGATGCTCCTCGATGGCCCTCGCCGAGGACAAAAGAATGGACACGTCCAAGCGATGCCAAGCTGAGGGCTGCCGGGGAGGTCCCCTTGAGAGGGCAGGATGGCCTCGAGGCGGGGGACACAGACTGGGCGTGCCGCCACCTCGCCCTGTCGAGGGGACCACCCCGCGCCCGCCCTGGCGCGCACTCCGACCAGACTCTCCAGACTCCACTGGCCCGGGTCAACCCACACCCGGGCCAGTCAAGCTTCGCAGGGCTCCTGCAGGGCTCCTGCAGGGATCCTGCAGGCTCGCCCAGGTCGGCGCAGCTCTGGCCCCGCAGGATCCTGCAGGATCCGGCGCTTTGGCGGACCCCCGGCTGCTTGGACCCCCGTCTCTGGTGCCCCGACAGGGCGCGGGAGAAGCGGGCCCCGGCCGTGGCGGCAGGCGCGCCCGAGGAGGCCCAGAAGGGCACAAGAAGCGTCTCAGACCCGGCTCCTCGAAGGGGACATCTGTGCTCTAGAGGCATCCTGGATGGGCGTCGCGTAGATATGTGGATGCCATGACAATGGACACTCTAATAGCCTGATCGTTGAATTAGAACTGCTTTCAAATGTCTTAAGTGTCTTACAACATTACCCTGACGTAGGATCCAACCATATGCAGCTGCGACTACCGTGCTGTGAGCACAATTTGCGGGGGAACTCCCTCTGGGACCACGAACCGTGTGAGGAGTGTGCCAAATTAAGCGCGGTGGCGCCATGCGGACCCTCCCGCTGGGGCCTTCAGTGGAACTCCCTCTGGTGCCACGAACCATGACGAACTGGGCGCGGGGTGTGCCGAAATAGGTGCGGTGGCGCCACGCGGACCCTCCAGCTGGGGCCTTCGGTGAAACTCCCCCTATAGGGCCACGAACTGGGCGCGGTGTGTGCCGACATGGGCGCGGTGGCGCCATGCGGACCCTCCCACTGGAGCCTTCGGTGGAGCTCCCCCCATAGGGCCACGAACCATGTGAGGGATGTGCCGACATGGGCGCGTGGCGCCATGCGGACCCTCCCACTGGGGGCCTTCAGTGGAGCTCCCCATGGCGACACAAACCGTGTAAGGGGTGTGCCGACATGGGTGCGGTGGCGCAACGCGGACCCTCCCACTGGAGCCTTCGGTGGAACTCCGCATGGGGCCACGAACTAGGCGCGGGCTGTGCCGAAATAGGTGCGGTGGCGCAACGCGGACCCTCCCACTGGAGCCTTCGGTGGAACTCCCTCTGGTGCCGCGAACCGTGCCGAACTCGGCGCGGGGTGTGCCGATACTGGGGCCTTCGGTGGAATTCCCTCCTATAGGGCCACGAACCGTGTGAGGGGTGTGCGAAAAAAGCGCGGTGGCGCCACGCGGACCCTCCCACTGAGGCCTTCGGTGGAACCCCCCATGGGACCACGAACCGTGTGAGGGATGTGCCGACATGGGCGCGGTGGCGCCATGCGGACCCTCCCACTGGGGCCTTCGGTGGAACTCCCCATGGGGCCACGAACCGTGTAAGGGGTGTGCCGACGTGGGTGCGGTGGCGCCACGCAGACCCTCCAACTGGGGCCTTCGGTGGAGCTCCCAATGGGGCCACGAACCGCGTGAGGGGTGTGCCGACATGGGCGCGGTGGCGCCATGCGGACACTCCCACTGGGGCCTTCAGTGGAACTCCCCCTATAGGGCCACGAACCGTGTGAGGGGTGTGCCGACATGGGCGCGGTGGCGCCATGCGGACCCTCTCACTGGAGCCTTTGGTGGAACTCCCCCCCATAAGGCCACGAACTGGGCGCGGGGTGTGCCGACATGGGCGCGGTGCCGCCACGCGGACCCTCCCACTGGGGGCCTTCGGTGGAACTCCCCCCTGTGGGGCCACGAACCGTGTGAGGGGTGTGCCGAAATGGGCGCGGTGGCCTTCGTAGTGTGGCCTTTCTGTGGAACGCCCTATAAGGGCACGAAACCGTGCAAGGGGGGGTGTACCAAACCGAGCACGGGTGGCGCCACGCGGGCCCTCCCGCTGGAGCATTCCGTGGAGCTCCTGATTGGGACACGATCCTCGTGATGGGTGGGCAGAACTGCACACGCGGAGAGCAGAGGCAGGGATGGGAGGAGGGAGGCAGGGATGGGAGGAGGGAGGAGAACGCGGGCGCTGTCGTTCAAAACGAGGACCCAACACCACAAGACGAATCGGACAACACTCAGAACCGGTTTCGGATGGGTTCCATGCTTTACCAAATCTTCTACACTTTTAGACATCTGAAAATGATCTGGCAACATGCCTCCTATCCGCCAATCGTCCTCAACGAGCGTCGATAGGGGTCGGATGATCGCGCCGCGTCGCCGTTGCATCTGCGATAGATCGCCGATGTATCGGCGCCGTCGGCGTGGAGAAAATCGGACTTCGCATCGAGCCGCTTGGGCGATGCATCGGCGATGCGGCGCGATCCTCCGACCCCATATCTGCTCGGACCCCATCTTGGAGGCCTAGATGCTCGCCGCAAGCGGGAAACGGGGGACGGGGATATACCCTGAGATCCGATGGTGCGAAGAAAATGGAACATCGTAAACAATCAAGAGCAGAGCCCTAGACCCCACCTTTCTGCATCAATTTTCGAGCTGGATCGATCTGTGGGGGGCCTGGGGCCCGAAACCGGGCGAAACCGCCAGGCAGGAGAGCTCAGAATCGAATCGGTGAGTCGAATCGGCGATCGACGCGAATCGGATCGGCGGAATTCGGCAGCCGCGTCGATAAAGTCGAATCGGCGGAACTCGGCAGGCTTGTACTCCTCCATTGAGGAATCGGAACCCACATCGGAATCCCAAGTCGAATCGAATCGGAATCGGATGCCATCGAAGTCGAACAACAATTGAATCGGAGGACTCGAAACGAGCCCTGCCAGGCTCAAAAAATCGAGACGCAGGGACCTCAGGAGAGGGGGGGCAGAATTGCGCTGGTCGCACGCTGTGCTGCGCGCTCGCACGCTCTGAACACGAAACACACCCGCGAGCAAGGCCAAAACAGGACCTCCGAGAAGGCGCAGACCTCCTCAAAGAAACAGCAAGGCACGGGCTGGCCGGAGGACGCACGGTGCAGAACGCCCTTGGAGAGGGCGAGATGGCACCCTCCTCGACTCTGCATGGCAGAGCTGCTCATGGATCGCGACGGGAGGCCTGAAGTCAGAGACGCGTCGCCTCGGGGGGTAGCAAGGCGTTCGGTCACAGCCAGGGGAACACTCAAACATTAAGTACCCCCTCTTTCGGACCCCTGTTCTACCAGTCATTGATCTTATAACATTATCCCAGAGCGACCCTACCTAGGAGTTGGAGCCCCGAGGAGAGCAATCTTAGTAGTAACGGTAAACGCCGTCCTCCTCCTTCTCCTCATCGTCGCAGTGGTAGCAGTAGCGGTAGCAGTAGCGGTAGCAGTAGCAGTAGCAGTAGCAGTAGCAGTAGCAGTAGCAGTAGCAGTAGCAGTAGCAGCAGCAGCAGTAGTAGTAGTAATAGTAGTAGTAGTAGTAGTAGTAGTAGTAGTAGTAGTAGTAGTAGTAGTAGTAGTAGTAGTAGTAGTAGTAGTAGTAGTAGTAGTAATAGTACAGCATAGTACCTACATCTACATCTAGGTATACATCCACATCTACACCTACAGCTACATGTACACATGCATCTACATATGCATCTACGTTTACATCTACAACTACACTCATATCTAATCTACATCTACACCTACACCTACATCTACGCCTACATGTACACATACATCTACATCTACACCTACATACATGCTATGCTATATGAAATGCTGCGCTATGCTATGTTATGCTGTGCTGGGCTATGCTATGCTATGATATGATACGCTGCGCTATCATATGGTATGACATACTATGCTATGTTGTGCTATGCTACGCTACGCTATGCAATGCTGCGCTATAAGATGCTATGCTATGCTATGCCATGTTGCGCTATGCTATGTTATGCTATGCTATGATATGCATTGCTGCGCTGTGCTGTACTAAGCCCAGATATGCTATGCTATGATGTGATGCGATATGATATGCTACGCTATGCTATGACATGCTGCGTTATGTTATGTTGCGTTATGCTATGATATGCTATGCTATGCTAATGCTGCGCTGCGCTAAGCTAAGCAAGGCTAAACTAAGCTAAGCTAAACTGAGCTAGGCTAGGCTAGGCTAGGCTAAGCTAGGCTAGGCTAAGCTAAATTAAACTAGGCTGAGCTAAGATAAGATACGCAACGCAAGGCTAAGGGGACGTAACTGGGAGAACCGCGGGCGGATACTGGGGGAACCGCCCGTGGCGCTTTCCACTGCCCGGCCCCTTTAAGCCCAGAGAGTAAGAACCATTCTAGACAGAGCCTAGGTCGGGAAAAAGCCTCCAGATGGAGCGGCTGAAGGAAAGCTGGCGGCTGGCACGACTTGGGATGGCAGCTGGGGCGCTCGATTCCTCCAGGGGGGCCCCCGCCAGACGAGACAGAGAGAGAGAGAGAAAGAGAGATAGGAGAGTGGAGGGGAGAGTGAAAGGAAAGGGAAGGGGAAAAGAAGACATGTTTTGGGGGAGGGCGGGGTAGGGAGGTCGAGGGACATGGAGGGAGAGGTCATGGGAAAGAGCGTGGGCAGTCTGGGAGAGGAGAGAGCAAAACTGTGCAGGAGGCATGGGAAGGGAAGCCGGAGTGAGAAGGACGGAGGACAAGGAAGCGAGAGGGAAGTAGGCATGAAACGGGGAGGCATGTGCAAGAGAGGAGCAGGGAGCACGGAGGAGGGACGGGGCAGGAAAGAGCAGGAGTCGAGCGGGGGATGGGAGGGGGAGCGGTGGGGAAAGGGTCGTGCGGGCGGGAGGGGGATGGGGGAGCTGGGGGAGGCAAGGTAGGGGCAAGAGAGAGGTTGCTCGTCTGTCTCCCTCCTCCTCCTCCTCCTCCTCTTCTTCTTCTTCTTCTTCTTCGTCTTATTATTATTATTATTATTATTCTTAGTATTATGATTATTATTATTCATATTTGTATTATTATTATTCTTATTATTAGTATTATTCTTATTATCGCTATTACTATTATTGGTATTCTTCTTCTTTTTATGCTGATTATTCTTATTATTAGTATTCTGCTTATGATTATTATGCTTCTTCTTCGTCTTCTTCTTCCTCCTCCTCCGCCGTCTCCTCCTCCTCCTCCTCCTCCTCCTCCTCCTCCTCCTCCTCCTCCTCCTCCTCCTCCTCCCCTCCTCCTCCTCCTCCTCCTCCTCCTCCTCCTCCTCCTCACTCCTCCTCCTCCTCCTCCTCCCCCTCCTCCTCCTCTCCTCCGTCTCCGTCTCCCGTCTACCGTCTCCGTCTCCGTCTCCGTCGCCGTCTCCGTCTCCGTCTCGTCTCCGTCTCCGTCTCCGTCTCCGTCTCGTCTCCGTCTCCGTCTCCGTCTCCGTTTCCGTCTCCGTCTCCGTATCCGTCTCCGTATCTGTTCCTGTCTCCGTCTCCATTGCCGTATCCATTTCCGTTTCCGTCTCCGTGTCCGTCTCCGTCTCCGTCTCTGTTTCCATTTCCGTCTCCGTTTCCGTCTCCGTCTCCGTCTCCGCCTCCTCCTCCTCCTCCGCATCCGTCTCCGTCTCCGTCTCCGGCTCCGTCTCCGTTTCCGTCTCCGTCTCCGTCTCCGTCTCAGTCTCCGTCTCCGTCTCCGTCTCCGTCTCCGCCTCCGTCTCCGCCTCCGCCTCCGCCTCCGCCTCCGTCTCCGTCTCCGTCTCCGTCTCCGTTACTGTCTTCGCCTCCGCCTCCGCCTCCGTCGCCGTCTCCGTCTCCGTTTCCGTCCCGTCTCCGTCTCCGTCTCCGTCCCCGTCCCCGTCCCCGTCCCAGTCTCCGTCTCCGTTTCCGTCTCCGTCTCCGTCTCCGTCCCCGTCCCCGTCTACGTCTCCGTCTCCGTTTCCGTCTCCGTCTTCGTCTCCGTTTCCATTTCCGTTTACGTCTCCGTCTCCGTCTCCGTATCCGTCTCCGTTTCCGTCTCCATCTCCGTTTCCGTTTCCGCCTCCGTCTCCGCCTCCGCCTCC
>CAUYUJ010003068.1:70681-82495 GCA_963575745.1 Prorocentrum cordatum | reverse complement strand
CCCTTCACTTCCCTTCCCTTCCCTTCCCTCCCTCGCTCCCTCCCCTCTCCCCCCCTGGTCCCTCTTCCCTCCTGCCCCCCTCTCTCCCCTGCTGCTCCCTGCTCGCTCCCTCGCTCCCCTACCCACCTCCTCCTCCTCCTCCTCCTCCAAATCCTCCTCCTCCTCCTCCTCCTCCTCTGTTCTTCCTGCCCTGTCTTTTCTCCCCTCGCTCCCCCAGTAGCAAAAAAGGAAGGAGGGAGAGGAGAGAGAGAGGGATCCAAGAGAGGAAGCGGGAGGGAGGCCCAGCGGGGACGAACGCGGGAGAGGACGACGACGAGGGAGGAGGGCCACCCATCCTGAGAGAGAACGGGAGGGGGCAAGAGAACGACGAGTAGGGCAGGTTCGCGTCGTGTCGACCGCTGGTTCCTGACACCGCGGGGATTGTTCAAACTTGAACGATCGGCCGTTTCGTGAACGCCGGATCGTTCAACGACGGGCCGATTCTGGGCCACGGGCGGCGTTCAACCTTCAGCGCACGCGGTTGGGTCGCCGCCTGTCGCTACGACGCGAACGCGCCGTAGGGAGGAGGGAGAGCAGCAACGCATGGGGGAGCCCCTGGAGCTGGCATGCGAGGGACGCGGACCCGGGGCCCGACCCTGCACCCCCCGGGGCCTCCGCCAGACAACCAGCTGTTCGTAAGCACCGAAGCGCTTTCGGGGTGTGGTGGGCCGCCCGGGGAGGGCCCTGGGAGCCCGAAGGACGTCACGGCAGAAAGGCCCTGCTCTCCCCCCCATCGGAGAGTGCCTCAGATGGTCCTGGCCCAAAGTGCCCCCAGCTTTCCGCACACGTTTGGAGATCCTGGGGCCATGGAAAAGCGAGGGCCATTTTGGGCCAGGGCCCGCCTTGGCAACAGCCGTCTCTGGGCCCCCCTTCTTCATGCGGAGCAGCGGCTGTGCGAGGGAGCCGTATGCACTAGGGACCCGACCACAAGAAACCTTCCACAAGAAATCCAACCCAGGACGTCTATCGATATTTGGCGTGGGAACGTCGCGCTGTCCACGGCAAAGCCATCGAAGCCCAAGACACCCAGGGCACCCTGGAGGCAGGCAGGGTGCTTCTTGGCATGGGCCTCCACTGTAGTAGGGGAACGAAAAATGGCATAAACATAAAAACTCTAAGTCCGCGCGGATTTCTTGGATCCGCGCCGGGGGCGGCGCTCGAGGCGCCGCCAGGAGGCCCCAGCGCGGATGCGAGAAATCCGCGCGGACCTCCAAGTTTTTATGTTCATGTCATTGTTTGTTTCCCTACGTCCCTACGTCAGGTTCGTGCCGTGCCGACTTCGGCGTGGGCTTCTGACACCGCGGGGGTCGTTCAACATTGAACGATCGGCCGTTTCCGAAATGTCCAAATCGCTTCGCATCGAACGATTCTGGGTCACCCGTGGCGTTCAACGCTGAACGCCGGCGGCGGGGTCGCCGCCGGTCGACACGACACGAACCTACCGCATGTGAGGGGGAATGCGGGGGAGGGGGAAGCCTCGACCTTTGAGCAGGGAAAGATCGTCCCAGCATTCCTGTTTTCCTACCACGAAATGTTTTAAGAACCCAACAATGTTCTAAGAACGAAAACCATGTTCTTAGAACATTCGCCCGATGTGTTAAAACAAGACAGTCTCAACCAGAAAGGTTCTCAGAACAAATCGTGCAAACCACAACCGGTTCTTAGAACACTGTTTGGCAGGACCATAGGCACGCCGGGACACTCTGCCACTGCTTGAGACCTGGCATCGGCGACACCTCGCCGGCAGAACGGCGACAGGCCCACGACAGCGAGGCCCCAGGTTCACGGGCGGGGTGGGGGAAGCAGAAAGTCGTGCCTGTCCCTCTGCGGGAGGAATGCCCCAACATAGACTGAACATAGTCGGGGGAGGCCTTCGAGAATTTGTGCTGATGTCATTGCCTGTTTCCCTATGTAAGGGGACAGCGGAGGGAAGCCCCGACCTGGCATCGACGACGCCTGGCTGGCAGCACGGCGACAAGCCCACGGCTACGAGGCCCCGAGTTCCTGGGCGGGGTGGGTCGCCCATTCCGCGGTCGGCGAGGAACGGGCGATGGAGGGCCGACGCTTCCCTGAGGTCGGGCACGCCCTCCTACAGGCAGATTTTGGACGAAGATTGAGAATAGTCAGACAATGCTCAAAAATAATCAAACAAATAATAGAAACATCGCCCCCCGATCATTGTTAGTCTATTTCTGAATATATTCCTCCTGTAGAGAGACAGGCACGACTTAATGCTTCCCCCCCCTGAACCAGTCCCCCCCCCCACCCGACCTTCGACGGCGTGGCTTTCTCCCGATTTGAACACCCGGAAGCCTGGGCCCATTTCCTGGGACAAGCTTCCAATCCGAAACGTTGCTTCGCGGTGCTGGGGGCTTAGGAAGGCCCAGAACGTGAGCCAAACGAAGGTGAGCGACTACATATAGACGTGTGAACTTTCGAAGGTCCGTGCGGATGTCTTGGATCGGCGCTGGACCCCCTCCACTTTTGCACTCGGAGCGCGCCCAGAGCGGCGCTGGAGGCGCCGCCAGGGGTGCCCAACGCCGATCCAAGAAACCCGCGCGGACCTCCGAAAGTATGTGCCCATGCGCTTTCTTAAAGCCTTCGGCGGCCCAGTCAGGCTTATCATGGCCCCTGCGCACAGATCACACGCGCAAGCCTCCGACACCTCCACCTCCTCCTCCACTTCCTTCTCCTCCGCTCATCTTCCTTATCCTCCTCCTCCTCCTCCTCCTCCTCCTCCTCCTCCTCCTCTAATTATTTTTCTTCTTCTTCGTCTTCTTTCTCTTCTTCCTCCTCCTCCTCCTCCATTCATCCCCTTCCGCCTGCTCCTGCTCCTCCTCCTCCTGTTCCTGCTCCTGCTCCTCCTCCGCAACAACAGCAGCATCAGCAACAACATCATCGCCCTCCTCCTCATCCTCATCCTCAGCCTCCCCCTCCCCCTCTCCTCTCCTCCTCCTCCTCCTCCTCCTCCTCTCCTCCTCCTCCTCCCTCCTCATCCTTCCCCCCTCCCCCTCCCCTTCCTCCTCCCCCTCCTCCTCCTCCTCCTCCGCCTCCTCCTCCTCCTCCTCCTCATCAGCAGCATCATCATCATAATCAGCATCATCATCAGCATCAGCATCATCATCATCATCATCATCATCATCATCATCATCATCATCATCATCATCATCATCATCAGCATCATCATCATCAGCATCATCATCAACACCATCTTCAGCATCAGCACCATCATCATCAGCCGCATCATCATTATCATCAGCACCACCACCATCAACACCATCATGACCATCACCCTCATTATCATCATCGTCAACATCAGCATCATCGTCAGAATCATCATCAGCATCACCATCAGCAGCAGCATCATCATGACCATCACCATCGTTATCATCATCGTCAACATCAGCATCATCGTCAGAATCAGCATCAGCATCAGCATCAGCAGCAGCATCATCAACATCATCATCAACAGCACCATCGTCATCACCACCATCATCACCATCATCCTTATCATAATCGGACACATCATCAGCATCACCACCATCATAAGCATCAGCAGCATCACCATCACAATCGTTATCATTATGCTCAGCAACAGAAGCAGCATCACCATCAACATCATCACCACAATCATCAGCACCAACACCATCATCACCATCACCATTATCAGCACCAGCACCACCACCACCATCATCACAACTAGCATCATCAGAATCAACACCACCATCACATCATCGGCATCATCATCAGCTTCATCAGTATCATCACCACCACCATCGACACCATCATCCTCATCAGCATCACCAGCATCATCAACATCATGATCATCAACAACTACAAAATCATCATCATAATCAACTGCTTCTGCCCCGAGATTCTTTTCTACCAAAACAACGGCACATGAACCGCGATTGGGTTTGACCTGCCATGCGCAGTCTGGGCAGCTCGACGCCGCGGAGAGGCCACGACGAGACAACAAGATAGAAGTCCAGTGCAAAGTTCGCTCAGCCCGCAGAGAGGAGGAGGAGGAGGAGGAGGAGGAGGGGGAGGAGGAGGAGGAGGAGGAGGAGGAGGAGGAGGAGGAGGAGGAGGAGGAGGAGGAGGAGGAGAGGTGGCGGAACCCGAGAGCCTAGGGAAAATGTGGTCCCTGAAGCCTCCAAAAACACAGAGGGGGGAAACGGCCGTTCTATACAGCATGTCCCCCTTCTCTGTTTCAGGCGGGTTGGAAAATAGCGTTTGGGAGACTCTCACAGCTCCAGTTGCAAACTGAACCCGCTCCATTAGCTGCTCCTGCCGCGAGATTCTTTTCTACCAGAACAACAACAACAACAACAACAACAACAACAATCACTTTACCCGAACGCTCAGTGTTCTCACCAGTGCCAGGGTTTTCATGCGACGCCAGCCAATACCCCCACTTTGTGGGGGGGCAGTGCAAGCTCTACCAAATATCCACACGACTCTTCGCCACCACCCACACCCAGCTTCCCGCCCTATGACGTTCGGACACTTCACTTCGTGGCCTGCGGACGACCGTGGCTACTACACTGGCGTGGAGTACACACCCACAGAAGTTGTTAAGCCTACGTTCGTACACCCACAGAAGTTGTTAAGCCTTGTTAACCCACAGAAGTTGTGAAGCCTTCCACAGAACATCTGTTGCATATGATGCATATGGTACATGATACACATGATACACATGATACGTACTCACAAGATAGTTGATCACATCTTTAGGGCAAATTCCTGAGGGATGTGGGAATACACAAGAGAGAGAGGATATGGTTGTCCCGATGGTTGTCTCGATGGTTGTCCCGATGGTTGTCCTGATGGTTGTGGTTGTCCCGATCGTTGTCCCGATGATTGTCCCGATGGTTGTCCTGATGGTTGTGCTTGTCCCGATCGTTGTCCCGATGACTGTCCCGATGATTGTCCCGATGGTTGTCCCGATGGTTGTTCCGATGGTTGTCCCGATGGTTGTCCCGATGGTTGTGAGCGATGCCGGATCCTCACGCCCCCCGCCGGAGGAGGCGGGAAATTTCGACAGGGATGATGGCCCTGGCAGGTGCGCAACCGTTGTCGCAGAAGTTCGAAAAAGTTGTTCGCAAAAGCCCGTTTGACAGAAATGTTGAAAAAGTGTTGGGTTTCCTACGAATCCGCAAGAGCGCGCGGGATGAGATTTTGACATTTTTTTGTTGAAAAACCATTGGTTTTTTGATGTTTTTATGTTAAAATCGCTGCGAACACTAAGGTTTTGGAAGGATTTCGTCTTGCGCGCGCGAATGTCCACTTTACCTTATTTTTTGCAAGGGATTCTTGAAATTTGATTATATTAGAACAAGAAATGTCATTTTATAGTGTTTTTTGCAAGGGAAAGCGGGGGGGAACAAAACAACCGGATCTTGATCACATCGAATTACCTGAGGCTTCCTCACGAAAATGATGAAAATGTAGCTGCGGCCTAGGCGGCGCAGGGGGGCCGTGCACCAGGGGTCCCAACAATAATTATTCTTTAGAATTAATAATGTTCAACTAAACCACGATTGATTGAGTTTGATCTGCCATGCACAGTCCGGGCAGCTCGACGCCGTAGAGGTCACGACGAAACAACCAGACAAACCTCCAATTTTAGGGGACCGAATATCTTCCGAATTTAGCCGGCTTTCCAATTACTTCTGCCAGCAGACATCACGCCCACGGGCAACTGCGAGCAAAAACAAACATCCTGGAAAGGCACTGCAGAGTTCACTCACCAGGGAGCGCGGGAATGGGTTCGCGCGCCTCGTCCAGTGGATGCCAGAAGAATCTCGGCCTTGAAACGCATGATGTGGCTGACCTGTGAACGAGCAGCACCCCCCATTGCCTGGGCACTTCTTGCGAAGCCTGTCAGGGTCGGGCAAAGAGAATTAGCAGAACCGAATCGGCTTCTTCCAGCTGGTGCCCCATCCGCAGTAGTGTATGGTGACGTCTACTACCTGCGGCCGGGCCAGGATCCGCTTCGCGTCCGGCATGCACCACATGTAGCTGCTCTGCGGGTTCGCCCACAAGAATGGGGCGTGCGGGCGCCTGCGCGGGTCAAAAGCTCGAACCGCGCTGAAGAAAAGCGCATTGCCTTCATCAACTCGGGCTTGAAGCCTGGCCGCCTGGCCGACAGTCCTGGAAGGCCAGCTGGATACTGTTTCGATATGATCAAATTGTGGCCCAATCGAAACGGTCGCACGCGGCACGCCAGCCAAGACAAGACGCCCATACCATGGCCTGAGCGAATGAGCCTCAGGGCACGCTGCATCACTGGTCGCCTGAGGAGATCGCCGTCTGGACCCTGCAAAATGTCGAAGGCGTACACCTTGCGCCGGCGACGGCGCGCGCCCTTGCCCTTGATCTTGATCTTGAACCGCTGGAGGCAATAAAAAGATACGAGGATCAGTCAACTCACAGCCGACTCGATCAGCTTCAGCCCCTGCGCAGGCACCAGCCTAACAACCCCTACCGACGGTGTCAGGGCCCCGACGGCTGGGGGGGAGGGCCCCCCCTCGGGGCCCTAAGGCAACCCCTCCAGAGGGGAAGGCCCCTCGGGGCGCCTCTCCGGGCACCACCCCATGACAAAAAAAAGCCGAACCTCACCTCGAAGGTCTGCTTTGAAAGCCGCGGCCGCGGGCTCTCCCTCCATCCCGCCCCCCACTCCCACGCCCACGACGACCCCCACGGCCCCTCCCCCTAGCCTCGTCAGCAGGGGGCTGGATCCTAACCATACCGCCTCCGCTAAGAAGCTGACTGCGCCTCTCACTCAGGCGCCATCCCTCAGCAACAGACAGGAGAGCGGGAGGCCTTGCCGAGGGAGCACTGGAAGATGCCGCACTCACCGTCCCAGAAACAAACAACATCTGGGGGGCCGACGTCGGCGTTCTCGCCATAACGGGCTCACCACCATACCGCGGCCCAGCAAGAGGCCCCCTCCTCAGCGCTTGTTGAGGATCGCTGAGATCTCCCTCTCCTCCCGTACCCTCGGGGCCGATCCGATCACCTCCTCCGCCTTCGACTCCACCAAGATTTGCTCCAGTATCTCCACCGCCGCCTTGCCCGCCTCGAGGTGCTCCTCGAACCTCATGACGAACTTCGCCTTGCCCTCAATGCGCTTGGACTTCTGGCCCTTCGGCTGGCTGATCTGGAAGTGCTTCACGTAGCGCGCCAACTGCACCTGCGTCTTGCCCTCCACGTGCGCCGCAATGAAGTCCGTCAGAACCTGCACTGCTGGGCCCACCGCCTTCTGCTTTGCCACGTGTATCACCGCGTAGTACACCGTGAGGAACGGTGGGCCCAGCGCGTTGTAGTCCACCGTCTCGCCGTTCTTCTCTGCCTCCTTCAGCGCCTCGACCCTGGAGTTGTACTCTTTGTTGCTCTGCAGCCCAGCCTTCACGAGCCGCGCCTCCTCGTTCACCAGGAAGTGCCTGTACAGGCTGCCCTTGATCAGCGCCGCGTCGCGAGCCGTCATGAGCGAGAGGCGCGCCGTCAGCGGAGCGAGGGCGTCGGCGTCGCTCCTGGACTTCGTCCTTCCCTTCTTTTGCAGGGGCTCGACCTCTGCGGCAGCTGGAGCTGCAGGTCGTCGTCTCCCGACATGTCTGGCAACGCGCGCAACCGGCACAAAAGGAAGATGAGTGCGAACGTGTGCGTGGTACTCCTCCAAGCCACCGAGGGTAGAGCCGCAAACTTTACAGTCGAATACTGCTGAGGCCCGTACCTCAAAGATGGTCGACGCCTGTCCACTATGGCAGTACCCCGTTTTTAGAGCTCTCGTCAGATGTCGGCGGGCCCCATTTCTATTGAAAAACACCTCCCCGCAGACCGCGCATTGATTAGTAATGGTTGCCGCCTGCGCCACCGTCGCATGCCTATGTACGATCCTTATATGCGTAATAAGCCCCGACCTGGAACTAGACGTGGCCCCGCATGTTCCCCCAGCAATCTTGCATGGACAGCAACGCATGCGCTCCGTGAGCAGCGCCCCCTCCTCCTCCAAGACTTGAAACCCCACGGAGACACCAGGGGGGGGAACCTCCACTCCAAGAGCCTGAGACCTCAATACACTGACGTCTATGAGCGCAAACACCTTAGCATACGTGGGAACAAGTAGACCCCGAATAGATGATCCTGCCTCTTCCCACACGTCCCTAGCCTCATCACATTGTTCGCATAAAACCAGTATGTCCTCCTCCGCTCTCCTGGCCCAAGGGTTCGCGTCCTCCTTCACCCTCCCGTTTCTGTCGAATACAATGGCAGGCTCCTCCCTCGACAAGAAGATCCCCCCGAGCTCGTCCCTCGCGAAGTCGTGCTCGAAATCGAGCACCCCGAACCATGCCGCAAGCACCTGTCTATGAGACTGCGGGCGGGAAAACAAAGCCTGGAGCCAACGAAGCCGACGCGCGCGCATTTCAACAACCACTTCGGGAACTTGCCAATGCCGAAGCACCTGTTTCGTAGTGAGCGACCTAACTCGACCTCCTTCCTCCTCCCAGCACGCTCTACCTCCCATGGCCCTTCGACCCAATGCAGCGATAGCTCTTTCCAACTTCATGTACTGTCCAACCGACGGCACGAAGCATTCGACTCCACACAGCGCCGTATTTACAACTCGGCACAGAAACAGACAGCGGCGCCATCTCATAGGAATGCCAGAATTGTACCAAAAAAGGCCGAATGAGTAGAACGATCTCTTCATCTCCTCAATTCTCTTAGATAACTCAGCCGCGAAGTTCTGACGAACATCAATCTGCAGCCCCAGATACCGAACGTGTTCTTTCACCTTCGTGCCCATCTTGCCAATCGCGTTAGCAATGTCCCGCTTGTACGACCTTGGCACCGCAATGATACTCTCCTGCTTGCCAGCATTTCGGCACAGTCCAACTGGTCCCAGAGCCTCATCAAGGAAAAGATCGTTCTTAGCCAGCTTAGCCTTCAAATCATCAAAGCTAATGTTTTTTCCCAATGATATTTTCTTGAACACATCATCCGCATACTTGAATGCGCCAAGATACACCGTGTCACTGCACCGATCCCCCTTTCAGTGGAGCAAACCTCGCGAACAGCACATCATCTTCTAGATCGAACTGCCGATATCGTTCTAACCATGCATCTACAGGTGGGCGGAAAACTCTAACGAACGATGCAACCGCAAATGGGGTCCCCCATCAGCGGCCCGCATCCCGTCTTCAGCAGCACCTCCTCCGTAGAGCTAGGCAGCAGGCAGCGCGCGGCACGGTAACGTTGGCGAAAGAGGTGTACGTCGCACTGCCGACTTAGTGTATCAACTGCTTGATCAAGACACAGCCAGGACGTGGAAGCAAACGCGTTTGACATATCTTTGAGCGAATCCACCCAGGAGGAACCACATTTATTAAGTCTCCAGCTCACGGCCATACTAGCAGCAATAGCGTCCTCCCTCCTCCTCTTCTTCAGGAACCCGTGGTCCAGCTCGGAGTTAGTGTAGCTAGGTCCCCGAGACATAAGGTGCGAGAAGTATCCTTTGCCCAGCGGGTCTAACCCATGGACCACTCTCCTCCCCTTCGGCCCAGGAATGGCTGACTTGACCAGGGGGTGCCCAGCCGAACAGTTCCACAACTTCGGTACCCTTCCAGAGAACCTGATCAAGGCCAGACCCGATTTAACCCATCTCTGAACAGTATGCCCCACGGTATCGTCAGTCTCGGCCCCAACTCCCGCTGTCCGAACCTTAGGAGGAGGAGGCGCGGGCCCCAGACACATGCCCCAAATTTCTACAGGCAGGGCCCATCCAGGGACCCCCATTTCATTTGGGTGCTTTCCGTAGATACCTGGCGAGCCCCTCGAACTCCTCCTCCGCCATGCACAGCGCCTCTTCCTGAAGACCCACCCCAAGACCAGGAGGGGGGCCCACGAGATCGAACGAGTCCTGGATGTGCGACAGCTCCTCCCACGTAATATGTTTAGCCAACATACCTCCCTGTCCTCCACGAGCCCCCCACACCTTCATCCACTCGTCGGTCGAGGGGGGCGCACCGTTGAATCGGCTGAGATCCTGCTTTCCCTTCCCGAACCGCCCGCCCGCCAACCGTAAGCTGGGCCTACGTACACGTGCAATGTCTCGTTTCTGCCATGCCCCGAAGATCTCCTCAGTCAGAGCATCACCGTTGGACAGATGCTGCTTCCTGCACAAGGACTTACATTTGCGGGTGATCTGTCTAAGTTCCAGAAGACATGCCTTCAGACGAGCACGCACGGGGGACACATCCCGACCACCAGCATCCACAGAGCGTGCAAGACGAGGAGGGCGCCCGCTCCTGGGGCGCTCGGTGTCTGGCTTCATCAACCTGCCGAGCCACCTCAGGATAACTTTCAGCACATTCCCCTATCCGCCTACGCAATTCTTTTCTTTCTCGCAGCAAACGGAGCCGATCTGCAAGGTCCGCTTGTTGAGCCTCTGTGCGAGGAGGAGCAGTGAAGTACTTAGCCCCCACTCCGCGTGTCACCTCATCCAACTTCGCAAACACAATGTCTGGACTCCTAGTCTCGCACGTGGGCTCGATCTCCCCCAGCCCCGCCTCAACTTTTTCAAGAAACTGCTTGCGAACGCCACTTCCCTTGAGCGCTGCCATAAGCAGGTCCCTGTCCCATCGCACCTGTTCTCGCAACTGCCCATCTGGAGCTTGCTGCTTACCTCTGTGCAGTCCCTCGTGATAAGGTGCCAACGTCGTCGAAGCAATAACAGGAATGCGATCTCTTGGGCATGCTGTCGGGATCGCCTGCAGTTTGCGCCCAAGCCCAGAGAGAGGTATGCAATATTCGACGCAGCCAAGAAAACGCGCAGGCCAGCCGATATGATCAATCGTAGAAGTCGCCCCAGAATTGTTTATATATATATATATATATATATATATATAAAAAAAAAAAAAAAAAAAAAAACGTGGGACGCAAAGGAGACATCGTCATCAATGCAACCATGCCGTGGCGCTCCAATAGCTCACGAAATTTCTGACCAGCACCGCCGACAATCTTCTCCGCAGACACACCAATGCCCACAACTGAAGATTGCACCGATACTAGCTCCCCCCAACCTTGCGAGCGCCCAACCCGTCATTCAGGTCCACCATGAGGAAGGGCAAGCATCTGGACGGGAGGGAAGCCAGACATTTGGACGCCCACTTCGTCAGCTTCTCACAACACGCCAGATACTGTGGCACCAGTGAGTTGTGGCTCGGCCTCCGAGGGAAGTATAGTACGAGCGGGTACATGAGGAATCCATCATAACATATATCAGCGCCAATCCCTCGACCTTGCAAAGGACGTGCAGGCGTGTCGATGCGTCTGACCGACTTCTGAGGCCACCTCCGTGGAAGTACAATACTACAACTAGCGTGTGAATTAGTAATAGCCCCATGCGACCACCCAGCGTGGATAACGAATCGGCCTGCGACCCGCTGCACGCGATACTGTTCTTGACCGAAAGCCCGAACTCTCGTGCCCTGCAGCCCAACGGCCGACAAATTAGCAAGCTCAGTGACCACTTCTAGCTGGCGTATCCCCACTAGGTGCAGCGGATTGAAGGACATGACCTGCAGCCGCTTCAGCCACATGGGTGGTCTGCAGGCCCGACGCGCGAACAAGGGGTGTTACGTTAAGCCACACATCATCTAAGGAAGTGGCGGGCCGCGCGTCGCTCGAGCTCATACGGCGGCTGCGCCCTTGCCCTGGACCTCGAACCCCAAGAAGAACTCTATGTTGAACGGCTGATAATCCTCTCCT
>CAUYUJ010003068.1:55000-70581 GCA_963575745.1 Prorocentrum cordatum | reverse complement strand
CCCGCCCCCCGGCTGCGTCCAAGCTAGAGCCAACGGCTGCGGACGGGCGCACCTTGCACACTCTGCGCGTGCCCCAGACGTGGCGCACCTGGCGCGGGTGGGCCATGCGGCAAACATGACGCACGTGGAGTATCTGGCGCGCGAGGCGTGCCTGGCACGCTTGGGCCCCAGGGGTGCCTGGCGCGCCTGAAGCGCCCGGCACGCGTGGCGCACCTCGCGTCGTGCACATGGGGTCCATCCATAGACGACCGCTGAACATGCTGAGGCCCAGGTCTACTTATGTGTCGGGAGGGCGGGTGGGAGTGAGCCCAGACGACCGGCGGCCAACCAGGAACCATGTTCCCGCCCCCACCACCCCTGTCAAAAAGTAATACACAACGCACTCTGCCTCCAAATTCGGAGCATGCGCAACCAACGCGATGCGGGCCCCCACCTCGTCCCTGTCAAAAAAAATACGGGCGAAGGACCCAACCATACGCAAGTGTGAGAACCGCACGGCAGGTGGGACGAAGCAAGAGGAATTCCTTATGGGGCCACGAACCGCGTGAGGGATGCGCCAAAATAGGGCGGGGCCGCGATGTGAACCCTACCACTGGGGCCTTCGGTAAAGCCCCACATGGGGCCACGAACCGTGTGAGGGGTGCGTCAAAATGGAGCGGGGCCGCCATGCGAACCTGCCACTGGGGCCTTCGGTGGAACTCCCCAAGGGGCCACGAACCGTGTGAGGGTTGCGCCACAATGGGGCTGGGCCGCCATGCGAACCCTGCCACGGGGGCTTTCGGTTGAGCTCCCTGTGGGGCGACGAACCGTGTGAGGGGTGCGCCAAAATGAGGCGGGGCCACCATGCGACCGTGCTTCTGGGGCCTTCGGCAAAGCCCCATATGGGGCCACGAACCGTGTGAGGGGGTGCGCCAAAATGGGGCGGGGCCGCCATGCGAACCTGCCACTGGAGCCTTCGGTGGAGCTCCCTATGTGGCCACAAACCGTGTGAGGGGTGCGCCACAATGGGGCTGGGCCGCCATGCGGACCCTGCCACTGGGGCCTTCGGTGGAGCTCCCTATTGGGCCACGAACCGTGCGAGGGGTGCGCCTATATGGGGCGGGGCCGCCATGCGAACCCTGCCATTGGGGCTTTCGGTGGAACTCCCTATGGGGCCACGAACCGTGTGAGGGGTTCGCCGAAATGAAGCGGGGCCGCTATGCGAACCCTGCCACTGGGGCTTCCGGTGGAGCTCTCTATGGGGCAACGAACCGTTTGAGAGGTGCGCCAAAATAAATGGAGCGGGGCCGCTATGCGAATCCTGCCACTGGGGCTTCGGTGGAGCTCTGTATGGGGCCACGAACCGTGTGAGGGGTGCGTCAAAATGGGGCGGGGCCGCCATGCGAACCCTGCAACCGGGGCCTTCGGTGGAGCTCACTATGGGGCCACGAACCGTGTGAGGGGTGCGCCAAAACGCGGGGCCGCCATGCGAACCCTGCCACTGGGGCCTTCGGTGGAGCTCCCTATGGGGCCACGAAGCGTTGTACTGGGTGGGTGAAACGCAGGGAGGAGGGGGGAGAGGGAGGAGGAGAGAGGAAGGAGGGAGGAGGACGCGGGGACCGAAATACACTTTGGGGTAAAGTCTGGAATCAAGTTCGTGAGGCCCGCGAGCACTTTGTATGGTTGTTTGACAGGGACGGCGGAGGTGTCAGCATATTGCATGCTGTGCGCAGGACTGCCATCTCTGACAAAAGCACCATACACCAGGCACCTCGCGGCTAAATCTGGATCATGCGCGGCCACCACGCGATCACTGTCAAGTGGTTTTTGACAGGGACGACGGGGGAGGTGGCGTATGGCCAGCTGTGCGCAGGCCCACCCACCAGATACAATGATGGGCAGTGGCTTTCGACAAGGATGATGGGGGCTGACATGTTTCCCGATGTGCGCTGTCACGTGCGCAAGCGCACCTGACACACTCTGCACGTGCCCCGAACATGGCACACCTGGCGCACGCGGAGGCACGCGGCGCATCTGGCGCACCAAGCGTGCCTGGCACGCTCGGGCCCCAGGGGTGCCTGGCGCGCGTGGCGCGCCTGGCACGCGTGGCGCACCTCGCCCCAGCGTCGCGCACATGGGCTCGGTTTTGGTTCCCAGTAGCTGTCCATCCAAAGACGGCCGCTGAACATGCTGAGGCTCGGGTGTTGCTAATGTGTTGGGAGGGCGGGTGGGATTGAGCTAGACGGCTTGCTATCTGGAGGGTGTCTTGACCCCTCCCCCTCCCCCTTCCTGAATCTGGAAAAGGGGCGGCGGATCGTTGAAGCATCCAAGATGGCCTCGGCGCGGAAACCGGAATCACTGATTTACTAAGGTTTTGGCCACATGTTGGCCTCCTATGGGTGGGGGGGAGAGGGGACAAATGGGGTAGCTCCCATACTGTGACCGATCTCCTCCAAGATGGCAAAGATGGCCCCCAAGCCTCGCAAGGGTGCCCCAAGATGGCCCCAAGAGTTGCCCAGGAGGCCCCAAGATGCCACACAAGAGGCTCCCAAGAGATCCCCAAGACGTCCCCCAGAGGCACCCTTAGACGCCCCAAGACGCCTCGGCGATAATGCCAACCAACATCATTGATTTGACGATGGTGTTGGCCACATATTCGCCTCCTGAGGGGGGGACCTGGAGACCCCCTCCCTTGATCGATCGCCTCCAAGATGGCCCCCGAGAGGGCCCCAAGAGGTGCCCAGGAGGCCCCCAAGAGCTCCCAAGAGACCCCCAAGACGCCCCAGGAGGCCCCCCAAAGGCACCCAAGACGCCCCTAGAGGCCTCGGCGAGACTGCCAACATCATTGCTTTCACCGTGGTTTTGGCTACATTTTGGCCTCCTGGGGGAACCCCAAGAAAAGAGCCCCCCTCCTTTGATCGATTTCTCCTAAGGATGGCTCCAAGCTGGCCCCCGAGGCTCAAGGGTGCCCCAAGACGGCCCCAAGTGGTGCCCAGGAAGCAAGAGGCCTCCCCAAAGAGGCTCCCAAGGATGCCCCAAGACGGCCCCAAAAGGTGCCAGGAGGCAAGAGGCCCCCCCCCAAGAGGCTCCCAAGACGCCACCAAGATGCTCCCAAGATACCTCCAAGAGGCTCCAAGAGGCCCCCAAAGGCACCCAAGACATCCCAAGAGGCCTCCGAGACGGTCAAGAGACCCCTAAGACGCCCCAAGAGGACTTTCGAGCGAAATCCGAAGAGACTCCGAGAGGCATCCAAGAGGCCTCTGGCCTTTCTGCTCGCCCTCCTCCTCCATCTCCTCCTCCTCCTCCTCCTCCTCCTCCTCCTCCTCCTCCTCCTCCTCCTCCTCCTTCTCCTGCTCCTCCTCCTCCTCCTCCTCCTCCTCCTCCTCCTCCTCCTCCTCCTCCTCCATCCTTTCTCCTTCTGAATGACTCCTCCCTGTCGCACCACGAGGCCAGTCGAAAAGGCAGGCCGGGCGTTTCGACTGAGACTTCCCGACCGCTTATGAGCCTGAAGCTGAAATTCGCAAGAGGTTCAAACATGGAGAGCGGTCTGCTTTCAACGTGTGGCTCTCGCCTTCGCGCCGCGCACGTTCTTCTTGAAAATTTGCACGAGCTTCACGGATAGAGGGCGGCCCGTTTTTTACTGTGGTTCTCTCCCCAACGCCGCGCGCACTCGTCTTAGACAAGGGTACGGGTTTCACGGCAGGAGGGTGGTTCATTTTCAACATGTGGTTCTCGCCTTAGCGCCGCGCGCATTCGTCTTTGGAGTTTGCAACACTGTCAAGGATTATCATGGATAACGTCACAGATGTGATGCTTTGGCACGATGTCAGAATGTCCGGGAGCAGCAGTCATGTTGATTCGCGGTGTTGAAGTTCCACGAAAGGTGTTTGGGCACCACTCAGGACCGTCAAGACGCAACAGGAATGGTGATTCGCGGCGTTGATGTCCCAAGAATGGCGTCCTGGCACAATTCGGAATTTTCAAGCGGTTGTCTTCAAACGAGCCAGTTCCCTCAGTGAAACTGAACCCGCGTAGGGGCCTATAAGTGGGAAACTCGGAGGGCGGGCTTACTTCACCATCGTTGATGAGTCTTGGGTTTACACTGGTCCTCCTCCTCCTCCTCCTCATCCTCTTCCTCATCCGCCTGTTCCTCCTCCCTCCTCCCCTTCCCCCTCCCCCTCCTCATCCCTCCTCCTCCTCTTGCTCCTCCCCTGATTCTCCCTCCATCCTCCCCCTCTTGGGGTACGACGTCTTACCCAACCAGTCATTACACTGCTTTTTACTCCACACCCCCGATCAGGGCAACTCGTCTGGGCATCGCTTTTGGATGGGCTGGTGGGGTTATGCGAAGCGTCTAGAATAGGCTCCCTAACCTACAGCTAAGGAACGGCCCGAAAACCAGAACCCATCCCGAGACCAGAGCGGTCCTTGTTTCAGCGTTTTGGCTGTAAAACGCGTCCAGCTCGCTTTATGTGATTGCTGCTGAGTGTCCTCTTGCAGTCTTGCAATCCTCCAGCAACCCACTGGCCCGCTGACCCTCCGTGATTTGCCCACCACGGTCTTGGGACCGATTTGAGCGAATTTGCCCTCATCCCCTTCTCTTGACCGATTCTCTCTGGGGGGTTGCTCAGGGCAATTCTCAGAGCGCTCCAGAACACTGGAATTAGGTCAGGTATGTCCTCCTACAGGCGGAGTTGGACGACAAACAAAAAAGAGTCAAAAATAAGCAGTTTTGAAAATTACTCCTGTAGAAGGACAGGCCCGACTTAACACTACGGTATTGGGACCGATTTGAGCGAATTTGCCCTCGTCCTCATCTCTTGACCGATTCTCTCTGGGCTGATCCAGACCTTCCCAGAGCGCTCAAGAACACCAGAACGGCTGCGATGTCCATGTTTTACATCATCTGGACTCGCAAGAGACCGTTTTTTTGGAATCGGCGATGACCCGGGTTATCCCGGGGGGGGGGGGGGGGAGGAGGGGGCCGGCCGACAACCTAACCCTCGAGCTGTGGGCAGCCCTGCATATGCCCGCGCCCCTCGTCCCGCGGACCTGCACAACGGACAAGGTTAGGTTATCCTGAGGGGGGGAGGGCGGGGGGGGGGGCAAGCCCGATAACCCTGGTTATCGCCCGGCCCTAAGAAAACAGTCTCCAGGCTATCCAGATCCTCCTGATCGCGAGGTTTCGCACGCTCCCGATCTGTTCGCATCGTCCCCTCGCCGCTCCATCCCTCCTCTCTTTTCAAAGATCGGCCCTGGATCCCTCCTCGAGGCCCGAGAAGGACGGACACCAACAAAATCACGCCTTCCCCCCCCCCCCCCCCCCCCCGGGTCGAAGCTAACAAGCTTTAGAGCCGCGTCCAGCCGTCCCGACGAGGGGGGGCCCTTCTCCCTCATCCCTGCTGGCCGAAGACAGTGCTGGGCCAGCTCAGCGCCCCAGCCAGCTCCCATCCTCAAGGTCTTCTTGTACACCACACCCTGCCCGCTCCAGTCGGATTCCACTAGGGCCACTTTCAGTCCACACGAACCACGTCCCAGGGAGGGCATTTTCTATACCAGACCCACGGCCAGGACCGTCGCTCGCCCCCCCCAAGGCTTTTGGGTACATTGCACAATTTCTTCCGGGCGAATTCCACTGGGCAGAACTGCGCGCTCGTCTCTTCCGGCTGCCCGAGGAGCAGCGCACGGGTGGCACCCGAGCGCTCCGAAAGCCCTGCGGCGCCAACGGGAGCCGCTGCGTCGAAGCTGCCGAGCTCCTGCACAGACCTCCCAGGGCCAAGCGGGCCGTGTGGCACTGAGCACGCAGCAGGAGGGGTCCTGTTCTGCGGGCCTCCTCCTCTTCCTCCTCTCCCCTCCCTCCTCCTGCCACCATATTGCCCTCCTCTTCTTCCCCCTCGTCCTCGTCCTTGTCCTTGTCCTCGTCCTCCTCCTCCTCCTCATCCCTCCTCTTTCGCCTCCTCTTACTCATCCGGCGAAGGGGCCACAGCCGCAGAGTCCAAGTCCGTGGGCCGTGGAGCGAGACTAGCTGGGGTTCATGAAACGAATAGTCCTGCGAGGACTTCAACCAAGACGACGGCCAAGGGCCAAGGACTCGGGAGGGAGAACGAGGAGGGATGAGGAAGACGACGAGAAGATGGGGAGGCAAAGGAGGAAGGAGGAGGAGGGGAAGCAGGACGAGGAGCAGGACGGGGAGGAACGGAGGAAAGGACGAGACAACAGCATAGCTCCTGCCGGTGCCCTGCGCAAGGAGTTGGCGGAGCGCATTTGTCACTACGCGTGGTTTCAACATGCTTCGCATCTTCGCCGACATCTGAAACATTTTGGGACCATCTACTTGGAGGACCGCCATCGGTGGTACCGCATGCTGGCGCAGCGCCTTCGCGCACTTCGGAACACGCGATTGCTTCTTGCCAGTGAGATGTCTGACCAACCGTTTGCTGACTTCATGATCGGGGAAGCGACCCGAGCGCTTGACGCTGCGATGAACATGATGGCGGCACTTCGTGATCATATTGGCGACGCCCCAGACGCCACTTCTGGAGAAGGTGCTGCCCATCCTGGCCACCAACCGCCAGCGCACGATTCCTCAGGTGATGATGTTGATGCAGGTATGGATGATGACGTCACCCTCATTCGGGTCAATGATGGTGCGGCGATAGTCCTTCAGTGCGCGAAGGCCACCGAGAAGCTGCTGCGATCTGCTCGGGACCTGGGCCGCCCTGAATCGAGACCGAGTAGCAGTGAGAGCGATCGCGTGCCCTCTCGACGCCGATGGTGCAAGGGAATCTTGTACACGTACAACCTGCCTACTCAGCAGGCGGATTTCCAGTTTCATGCCGCTAGCTCGTCAGGTCCGCTTCGCGTCGTCCAGCGTGGCGGTGATGATCGTCGGCCTCCTGCTCTGCCTGCCGCTGCTGCGGGGCCTCCAGATGGAGCTGCTGGTGGCGGTGATCACCCTCCTGAACTGCGGATGGGAGTTGTGCCGCACGTCCTGCGCTGGCAACTTGTGCTACTTCGCCTACACACCCATCTAGTGCGGCTTTGCCTACGCATTCTCCTCCGACTGCCCCGCCGTCCTCGAGGCCTCGGGGACGTGCTCGGCTGGCCCAGTCACTGCTCACGGAAGCCCCATGCAGTTTCACAGCGGCCCTCGAATCGCCCGTGGAGGCGGGCTCCCAAGACGGCGTCTAAGAAGACGGATGTCCGGGTTGCCACATTCAGCTCTAGTGGCTGGCCGCAAGCGAAGGCTCTTCTACAGGATGGGCCACGTAATGCCATTGTTCTCATTCAAGAGCACAAACTGCATGGTGATCGGTAGTTGCGGGCTGTTGAGTGGGCAAGTGCGAATGGGTGGAAGCCCTGCGTGACCCCTGCAGTACCCAGCGACAACCACGATAGTCTTGGCAGTGGAGGAGTGGGAATCTTTGTGCCTAACCACATTGGTGTTTCGGTGCCAAGTCATTCGGCTGATCATCTGATCGTCCCAACCTTTGCTGTCTTTGTGCACATGCATGCTGGGCCTCGTCATGATTTCCTGGTCGGCTCCGTTTACTTGGAACAAGGGCACCATCTGGGAGGTCCCAACACTGACAAACTGCGGGCATTTGGGGCCACCTTGTCATACTGCATGCTGCCGTATTGCTTTAGGGGAGATTGGAACGTCTCTCCTCAACGACTAAGTGATTCAGGACTGTGCGATCGGTTGCAAGCAAGGCTCATTAATCCCACAGAAGATACTTATCGTGATCCGAAATCAGGTAAGCGCAGCCTCCTTGACTTCTGGCTGGCCAGTGACAGCATCGCGTCTTCCAGCACCGCACCGGTTACACTTGCGGACTCCCCTCCCGGGAACCACTATGCGGTGATGACCTCGCTTCTTGGAGGAGTGCTATCGGGCCCTGGGTCCTTTCCTGTTCAGATGAAGGCCAAGCTTCAGACCACCGAAGAGGACGATGATGGTGAATTGAACTTCGACGTTCCCAAAGGTCAGCCCGGCATGCCGTGGGCTGATCTCGTGGCACTGGATTCGGTACACCGTCTGGGTCAGCACGGTGACCATGGAGATCGACTCGACCAGCTCAGCCGAGCTCTGTATGACGGAGCTGAAGCTGAGCTTGCGCCACTCTTTCAAGCCCCCGAAGGAGGGCGCGACCGTCTTGTAGGACGCTCGCGTGGGCCTCGCTATCGCAAGTCGACCTCTGGGGGAGCGTTAGCCAGATACCAGCCCTCAGGGACCCAGGCTTCCAGAGCTATAATGAGGATCCTGCAGTTTCGTGTTCATGATATTCGACATGGGTCTCTTAACGAATCTCGGGCTTGGGGCTTTCTCTGCGACTTTCTTTCGGGAGACCGTCGACATGGCAGGATGCGAAAGCACATGCCCCCTGCAATTTGCGAGATCGTCGTCTACCTGATTCAGCAGGTGGTGGTCTCCCCCGCGGGCACCCACGGTCACCTCTTCCCATTCGTGGGTGGTGTTTTTTTTTGGGGGGGGGGCTATCTTGGGCGTCTGGCCGCTAAAGAAGAGCGTCGACTTGCACAGGCTATATCTCTTATTTTACTGCCTGGAGCAACCTGGGCCAGTTCACCCATGGACTAAGACGCGCGGGTGGTGCTCATCGCAGGTCGATGGGGCTCTGGGGCCCGCCAGCTGCCCAGGCGACGTGGTCGAGGCCCAACGGCAATCCTGGGCCCAAGTTTGAAATGCGTGTGACAACCCGCCCGACGACGTTTTTGGGAGTATCCATGACGAAACCATTTCGGACGGCATCGTGGATGAAATGCGCCACCTATGCGAGCACGGTCCTAGGTTGCCGCCCCAGAATCGCTGAGTTACGTACTGCAGCGCTTCAATTTCAGCGTCGCACCGCGGTTG
The DNA here is from genome assembly GCA_963575745.1 of Prorocentrum cordatum. NCBI lineage: Eukaryota > Dinophyceae > Prorocentrales > Prorocentraceae > Prorocentrum > Prorocentrum cordatum. Next base: position 61,727 of record CAUYUJ010003068.1, on the reverse strand, counting down.
ATGCGGACCGAATTCGGCCTCGGCACTGGGCATTGTTGTCAAACGAAGCCTTGTCTTTCCTGGAGTATCGGCTTTACCTGTGTGAAGTGTGTGCAACTTGGCCTCATCAGGAACGTCCATATCGTCCTCCTGGCGAAGCCCTCTGGGGGCTACAGGCCGATTGCCTTGCTGCCTTCGGTGCATCGGATTTGGCTGAAAGCAAGGATGACCTGGGTTCGGGCTTGGGCCCCGCAACTCAATGGGGCCTACCTGGCCCTCGGCGCCCAGAAATCGACCACGGACGTTGCCGCCAGGTTACTTGTCCATGCCGAGGCTAGGCTCCGACTCCAGCGGACCTGCATCACTCCGCGCAGCTGTTGACATTGGAAAATGTTTCGGCAAAGTTCCGTGGGATAAGCTTATCCAGGCTGGGATGATTCACGGGTTCCCAGGAACCTTGCTGCTCATGGCCCTGCGAATGTATCATGGGGCCCGTCGGCTGGTCTGGGGCAACAGTGTCTCCGAGGTCACCTGGGCTCGGCGTGGAGTGTTGCCAGGATGTGGCTTCGCCATGTTCGCCTTGCAGTGCATCCTGCTCACGCCCTCTGACGCATTATATATGCACGCGTTCAGCATAGCGCGCACGATCGACCTGTTCGCATGCGATATTATCCTGGATGTCTCGGGCCCTGCGCAGAAGCTCCGTGTGTGTGTGGGGGGGGGGGGGGGGGCAATATGTTGAGGGTACTTGTGGGCGTTCTGGAGAGTCTGAGGCTGCCTGCGGCCCGGAAAAAAGATGAAAGTCACTTCTAGCAACCCTCAACTTGGGCGTCGGGTGCGCAGACTGGTCCGATCCATGAAATGCACTCGTTGCAGCGCGCTCGAAGTCTTGGGCATTGCTACTTCCTCAGGGCGCCCCGTTCGGTACACCAAGCTGCGGTCGAGAGTGCGGGCTGTCGGTCGTCGGGCGCCAAGGTTCCGATCGGCGCGTCGTGGCGGCAAGCTGGCTGCGCGTTTTGTGCGCCAAGCCATGCCGCCAGCCATGGCTCACGGAGTGGGAGTGCACGGAGCTCTCCCACGGCTAGTGGCTAAAACGAGACGTATCCTTCGAAGCTCCTGGTATACCCCAGGGGCCGCCACCTCGGCTTGGGTCACCTCCTGCTTCCAGGACCAGCAACGCTCCGACCCTCAGGCCATGGCGTGGCACGCTCCCATTTACCAATGGTCTCTCCTGCACCGCGAGCGCGCGGTGCCTGGGGATGTTCTGCAACGGGCTCGGGCTAAACAGATCCAGGTTGTATACAATCATCCCAAACCATGGTCCAGGGTCGCTGGGCCTGCGGGCGCTACCTTAGTGGCAATTCGGGATTTGGAATGGCTCATTTCTTCTGGGCACCTGGTACGCATAGATGCGGGTGATGTCTTGGGTATTCGGGAGGAAGCGCCTTCGACGATATTGGCGGTTGCCAAGGAATCGGCCATGAGAAGGCCGCGGGCCCAGTGGGCCAGTCGGCCTGATGGCTCGCGCGAGCCAATGAAACCCAAAGAGCCCACGGGATACTGGCTGGAACCGATTGCCAAGATCTTGGGACGAGAACTTCCCCCCGACGAAACTGCTGACGACATCGATCCCGATCAACCCAGCGAGCCAGGCCCACTGATGGACTCCCAGGGCACGCAACGCGATGGGAACTGGCCCCTGGACATCGGGAGGCAGGACTGCTACGGGCGTTCGTCACAGGTGGCATGTGGACGCCCGCGCGCCTCCACCATCTCGGGCACGCGGACGATGCACAGTGTCGACTGCGCGGAAACAACTCCTGCACTATGCACCACATCTGGTGGGAATGTCCTGCGTTTGATGCCGCCCGTCGTGGACATGCGTCTCGCATGGGCCGCAGAGGGTCCCTACATGTGGAACTGGGCCTTGGTTTTGGGATCGCAGACTTATCGGGCGGTCACGTTTTCCAGAGCTACCCGCTGGAGACAATTCGGGGAAGCGGCATGTCCCCCATGGAAGTCCAGAGGGAAGGAATCCCGGGAAGGATCTATACGGATGGAGCGTGTCGCCGCATTTGGTCTTGGCCAGAGTCTGCCAGAGCTGGGCGGGGCCTCGGTCAGCGATCGGAGCGAAGAGATGGAGAGATCACATGTGCGGTCTATGGGGCGCTACCTGGCGTCGTCCAGTCCTCGCCGGGGGCTGAAATGCACGCCGCCCTCCAAGCCCTTACGTATAGCCTGTGCCCCCCGAGTCGCTAGTATAACCGACTTCAAGGGGCCCCCGCGATTGGCTGGACAAAGGTCCTAATTGGCGTTTAGCCCCCCGTCGGAACAATCTTGGCATTTGGGAGGCCATCTGGGGCAAGATCGAAGACCTCGGGGGCCTCCACACGGGTGGTCTTTTGAACTTTGTAGGGGTCACCAGCGCGGCGCGAGCGAAGTAGCTAAAGGCAATCGCTGGGCCGACCTTGCGGCCATCTCGGGGCGCGACCTTCATTGTGCTTCGCGCCCTGCCCGACAGGCCATGGCTGCTGCTCACAAGCACTATGTGTTCAGCCTTCGCTGGATGGCGAAGGCTGTGTCCCTGTATGGGGGGGCGGGTAGGGTCCCCACTCGTCCTCGTGTGAAGCGGGGACGCCGCCGCTCCCCTGCCCCTGGTTTGGAACCCAGCGTTGAAGTGCCTGACCATTTGCGGCACGTCCCCCCGAGGATCCCAGGACGGAGCATATATAGTTGTACCTTCTGTAAATGTGGGGCCAAAACCATTGATAGAGTTCGTCGTCTCTCCTCTCTCTCCTGCCCTGCTCGCCCGCGGGCTCTGGAGAGTACGCTCGGACTCGTGGCATCGCAGCCTCCGCACTCGCCAGGGCACGGTCGCGTTTCGGCCCCGCCTGGTGCCATACAGCAGCAGGCTGCCGAGCCATCTCCTGCGGCCCCCCCGTCGCCTTGCGAACGGGAAGCTGTGGTAAATGTGCTCAGTGGCCCAGCTGCTGATGGTGATGGTGGCCTTTCCCCCCTGCGCGAGGAGGCTGTTATCCCTGAGAGGAGCGCGAGTAGCCCCCCTGCTGGTGCCTCTCGCCCGTTTGTCGACGTCGATGTGTCGGATTTGCGTCGGTCGACGTGTCGTCCTCACTCGCCTAGCTCGCCTGACGATGGTCGCGGTGTGCGGAGCATGTCACCTTCGACCCCGTGGCTCTGGTGCGGTCGCCTGCCCAGGAGCAGCAGGACCGTGCCGTCCAGAACGCCGAGGATGGGCGCCCTTCCTTGCCCGCGGCGAAGCGCCCACGGCAAAGCAGACGGACCCCCAAGCCCTCCCTGAGCGCGACCACGGTACCAATGGCCCTCATGCCGCCTTGCGGCATCGTGCCGCCCGAAGCGGCGCGAGGACACAGGTGCTGGGTTGCGCCAGGGGGTGTGGTCCTTTGTATAAGATGCGGCTTCTATCCCACAGGTGTGGCGAGCCACCTCCTTGTCGATTGCTGCCCGCCTGAATTCCATCAGATGTCAGATAAGGCGGCGCGCAACAGGACTTATTTCTGAAGGGTTGACGAGGGGAGGCCTGGAAGTCGAACCCTCCGAACCCCAAGGCCCCTGCAAGCCTCTGACCTGAAACGCTCTGGTTACGGTTACGGCCTATGGAAGCCCAGCCATGACCTGCGTTCCTTGGCGCTTTCTCGCCACGCCCCTTTTTGGGCTGTGCCTGTGTGTCCGCTCCGTGATGCCCTGGGTGGGGGCGGGGACGTTTTTTTTTGCTGGCATGAGGGACATCATTCGCCCCAGTCTGATGTGCTCACCCAGCGCTAGCTTGACCTGGGCGGCGACCGCCGAGGCAGTGCGTTACCCTCCTCCTCTTCCTCCTCCTCCTCTTCCCCTCCGCCTCTCCTCACTCCTCCTCCTCTCTCATCATCATCATCATCCATCATCATCATGCCTCCCCTTCCCCTCCTCCTCCTCCCCTCCCTCCTTCCCCGCTTCCTCCTCCTCTCTCCTTCCCCATTTCCTCCTCCCTTCCTCCTCCTCCTCCCCCTCCTCCTCCTCCTCCCCCCTCGTCCTGCTGCTCCTCCTCTCCTCCTCCTCCTCCTCCCCTCCTCCTCCTCCTCCTCTCCTCCCCCTCCTCCGCCTCCCCCTCCATATTCGTATAGCAACCGCCAACTAAAACCCCAGTTTAAAACTGATCCGCCCGCCCTCCGTGTAGAACTGCGGGTGTTCGAAATCTGCTCGTGCAAAAACTGATCCGCCCGCCCTCCGTGTAGAACTGCGGGTGTTCGAAATCTGCTCGTGCAATCTGCGGAAGCCTCAAACGACAACCCCATCTTGAAGAGGAACCGCCCTCCATCCGTGAGACTGCTGCACGCTTTGAAGCTTCGGGCCATAGACTGCGCGGGCAACTCGGACGAGAGCCAGTTTGAAAACGAACCTCCATCCTTGCAGCTGCTGGAACCTTTGAAAACGAATGTGCGCTGCGCCTGTCCGAAAGCCACAATTTGTCAATTGCAGGCCCTCCGCCCTTATGCTCTTTGGAATGCTGTGGATCACATCGCGGCGCCAAGGCGAGAGCCGCATTTTGAAGACGACGGGCCGTCCACCCTTGCAACCGTTCGAGCATCTTAGGTATAGGTTGAGCGTGTTCTTCTACAGGCGGACTGTGGAAGAAACATGAGAATTGTCAAATATACTCCAACCATAAGCAAAAGTAGTAAGAACATAACCCCAGGCTATCGCTCGACTAGTCTTGGATATTCCTTTCGTAGAGGGATATGGCCGCCTGAATCTTAGGTGCAAGATCATGTGAGGAAGTCTCGAGCGAAGCGCCCAGTCTGGCTTACGTACACGTCTGGTGGGGCGACAGGGGAGGAGGTCATTGCGAGAACGAGGAGTGGCGAAGGAGGAGGAAGAGGGTAGTGATGGGCATGATGGGGAGGGGAGGGGGAGGGGGGGAGGGGGAGGGGGAGGGGGAGGAGGACGAGGAGGAGGAGGAGGAGGAGGAGGAGGAGGAGGACCAGTGTAAACTCCAGAGTCATCAACGATGTTGGAATCGACCCTCCCTCCAAGCTCCCTCTTCATAGGCCCCTACGACGGTTCATTTCTACTGAAGGAACTGCCTCGTTGGAAGACAATCGTTTGAAGATCCTGAAGCATGCCAAAACGTTGTTCTGACTGTTGCGTCTTGACGACCCTGAATCATGCCAGAACGCCATTTCTGGGATTTCAGCACCGCGAACCAACGTAACTGTTGCACCCTCATAATCCAGAAACCTTCCAAAACACCATTTCTGGTACATCGATCATGGGAATCTGTGAAACTCTTGTAAAAATTTGAATCGAGTGCGCGCGGCGCTTAGGCGAGAGCCACATGTTGAAAAAGAACCGCCCTCAATTCGAGAAATCGCTGCTATTAAAAAGCGAAAGTACGCGGCGATTAGGCGAGAATCACATTTTGACCCCCCCCCCCCGCACTCAATCCGTGAAGTTCTTGTATGTTTCAAACGAATGCGCGCGGCGCTAAGCCGAAAACCATATTTTGAAAACCACCCGCCCTCAATCCGTGAAGCTCTTGCGGATTTTTCAAACGAATGCGCGCGGCGCTAGGGCGAGAGCACATGTTGAGAACGACCCGCCCTCCATCTGTGAACATGTTGCCACTTTTTAAGCTTCAGGGTCATAGTTGGTGAGGAAGTCTCAGGCGAAACGCCCGGCCTGCCCTAAAAACTGGCCTGGGTGTGCGACAGAGAGAAGATATATCTATAAGGAAAGAAATGGAGGAGAAGGAGGAGGAGAAGAAGGAGGAGGAGAAGCATGAGGAGGAGGAGGAGGAGGAGGAGGACGAGGAGGAGGAAGAGGAGAGGGCGGAGAAGGAGGAGGAGGAGGAGGAGGGGGAGGAGGAGGAGGAGGAGGAGGAGGAGGAGGAAGAGAAGGAGGAGGAGGAGGAGTAGACGGAGGAGGAAGAGAAGGAGGAGGAGGATGAGGAGGAGAGGGAGGATAAGGAATGAAGACCAGGAATGAGGACCAAGGGGAAGGGGCCTCCTTGAGCTCCCCGTCGCCGCGACTGCATTTTCCCTCGAACTTCTGGCCCGCACTTAACCCTGGGGGTCTGGGAGGCGATTTCTCGGGGGAGGGGGGAGAAGCAGCAGCCGCAGCAGCAGCAGCAGGAGCAGGTGGAACAGAAGAATCATGAGGAGGGGAAGGCTGAGTGAGGAGGAGGAAGAGGAGGAGGAGGAGGAGGAGGAGGAGGAGGAGGAGGGGGAGGCGGATGGGGAGGAGGGGGAGGAGGAGGAGGAGGAGGAAGAGGAAGATCAAGGGCAACCAAATGAAGAGGCGGGACCACTGAAGGCGCCGGCCGAAACGGCGCACAATTTTTCTCCCCGTCCGGTCAAGGTCCCTGGGGGAGCTGCAGCGTAGCGGCCGAGATCTTCCTCCGCCGGCGCCGGGCGCGGGGGGGAGGCGGGCAAGGGGAGAGGAGCGCGGGGGCGGGGCGGGGAGCGGGGGAGTAGGGGCAGCGGGGGCGGGGGGGGGGAGGCGAGGGGGAAGGGAGGGATCATGGAAGGGGGGGGGCTGGGGGAGGGCGACACGGACAGGGAGGGGGGACGAGGAGGGCGGGGGGTGAGGAAGGACGAAGAGGAGGACGAGGACGAGGACGAGGGCGAGGAGGAGGACGAGGAGGACCTTTACTCCATTGGGATTGCTTTTCCTGGATGTGGTCGTGGGGGATTGTCATACTACGGATAGTACCCACCTCCAGTACCTGGCG
>CAUYUJ010003068.1:0-52500 GCA_963575745.1 Prorocentrum cordatum | reverse complement strand
CACTTTGCGCGGTCGCGGCCTCGCGCGCATCGACAAGGCAAAGAAGGTCGAGCAAGCAATGGTGAACGGGCGCGCGCGGCCAGGCTCTCAAGATCGGGTCACACACGCACACGCACAAGCGTCCGCACCCATGCAGACGCCCCGCGACGACATAACGCACACATAACAAGCAATCACATAAGCACACACACACACTGGCAAATTCGCCAGCCCAACGGGTCAGAGGCGTGCTAAGCTCTGCGGTGACTGGTTCAAAGTTTTCCAGGTCGCGCGCGCGGGGCCGCCCCTGGGGGTCCCCGGCCGAAAAGTACCCCGTGCCGAGCCTGAGATGGTTTTGCTCCTGGGCGCCGCCCTCGGGGCCCCCAACAAATCCCCAAGAAGGGCCAAGAGGCCCTCAAGAAGCCCCCACAATGGTCCAAGAGGCGTCCAAGACACCACGAGATCGCCCAAGACGCCCACGATGGCCCCCAGACGGCCAAAAAACCCTCCAAGAGCACTTCCCAGAGGGTCCCCAAAGGCAGAACTCATAGATTCCCCTTCGGTTTTTGAAGGATTTCGGAGTTCTCGCCTTCGCGGCTTCCCGACGCTTGAAGATGGCCCAAGAGGCCTCCTGGATCGCCCCAAGAGGCCCCTAAGAGGACTCCAAGACGGCCCAAGAGGACGGCCCAAGAGGCCTCCAAGACGGCCTCAGAGGGCCCCAAGGACGCCCCAAGAGAGGCTCCAGAAGGGGAGCAGGCAGGCAGGCAGGCAAGCGCCGATGTGCGCCCTGGGGGGCGGCCCTCTAAGAGCACGGCGGGGGCGCCGGAGCGCGGAAACTCAAATGTCGTAATCCATGGTTACTTTACGATCTCGAATGTGTACCATTGATTCCACTAGTACCATCCTTCCAATGAGTTTGAACATGCAGCGTCGTAAAAACAAGGGGCGCGTTTGCCTCCCATACGTTTGTGCGAAACCCTCCACCTCGGCCAATAATTTGCGTAATTTGTAAATCAATTATAAAACTCGTCCGTCCTGCTCAGCGGGTCTCCAGTCCTATTGTGAAGTTTGTCGCACACGCTCCGCCAGAGACAATATCGATGCATGAGCTCAAAACGCTGCTCCACTTCAACCCTCGATAACTCCGCGCAATTTGGACTGGGGAACGTTGATGTGCATTCCACAATTGGGTTCCCAAACGTACAAAACACCAGAGCTAAGTGACTTGTCTCGACCTTCGCATCGATGAACAAATCGATTTGTGTCCGAATACTCGAGATTAGCCGTCAGTTGTGGCCTCCGCTTTTATGTTTACTAGATACGTGACTCGCCTCACAAGAAGGGGCGTCGTCTCGATCAATTTCGCCAGTGCTGGCATTATCACGAGAGCTTGGCATGACAAGTGTCTGCTCTGCGATATTTTCCACAAGTACAACCTTGGGAACTTCGACGACCTTCTCGACGTACTCAAATTCAGGTGCCTCAATATACCAAGTTGTCCCTTGCATTGTTGCGATAGGTTACATTGGGACAGGGTGCTGACAGTATTGATTGGCCTGCACTCATGCACGTTAAGTGTGGACTTGATTTCGCCCAACCGGCGGATTATATCAAAATGGCCATTCAACATCGCGTCAAGCTTTTCTACGATCACTTCTGCGAACTTTCTGCGTTCCTGTCGCGGGTCCGGTCTGTATTGCCATCGCCTTTCGAAACACACATCTTTGCTGCTCGACGTTTCAGTCCATTGCTTTTTGGCACATGCCATGGCGCAGATGCAATGAATGAAGGGGATGTTTGTTGACTGCTTGGGGCTTGAGCCTCACTTGAGCCATAACGAAACGATATTTCAAGCCCTCGGCCTTCAGAGGCCCCCAGGAGGCCCCAAGAGACCCCCAAGAGGCCCCAACAGGCCCCCAAGAGGCCCTCAGGAGGAGGCCCCCAAGAGGCTTCAAGACTGCTCCATAGGAGCTCTCCAACGCTCTCCGAAGAGACTCAGAAACCCAAAGGCCACGAGCTTGTCTGTTCTGGCCGACCGGACCCCGCCATGGGCGGGTGGCGGAATGCGCCGCATGGGCCACGAACGCGCTGGCAAGCGCCAGCGATGGCATAATGCGGGCCGGCGGAATGAGCGAAGCGATCAAATAACAAGCAATCACACAAGCACGCACACGGTCATTGATTCGGCGTTTACGATGTACACGAACTTGTACCCTTGCCTGATAGACCGCCCTTGGATTGTAAGGAGTTTTTACCCTGGGGGGTGGGCGCAGCTTTCGGTTGACTATTGGTTTCGCGTCGGATTGGCAATCGAGCTACCAACCTGTCTATCGGGCTCAGTCGTCAGAGCTGTGTTGTGATGACTGGTGGACGTGCGGTGATGTGGTGCGCAATGCTGCGGCACAAACCACGGGACAACACAGGAGTCATTCCACGGGACAACCTACGAAACAAGGCACAAGACAACCATAAAGAAACCCACGAAACAACCCACGGGACAACATACGAGACAACACACGGGACAGTCCACTGGACCACCCGCGGGACAGCCTACGGGGCAACCCATGCTACAATCCTCGGGACAACCCACGGGACAACCCACGGGACAAACCACGGAACAGCTCACAAGACACCCGCGGATCAACCACTAGACAACCCACGGGACAACCCACGGGAACAACCCACAAGGCAATCACCAAACAGTCAACCCACAGAACAACCGCGCACCTCGCGCCCCACTTCGAGACCCTGGAATCCAAAGAAGAAGCATCTTGGCCGACACATCGTCGCCCTTGCGCAACTTCGCATCGCCCGCACGCTGGACACGAACTGAAGACCGAAACGGGCCACTTTGTTCTGACACCCCCCAACCTCCAGCACATGCGCCAGCACTTCGGCTTCCGGCTCCGCTTCCGCTCCCACTTCGTCCACTTGAGCCTGCAATCCCACCAGCCCTCTGGGCGCAGGTGGTCTAGAGCGTTTCCTGTTCCAACCTCCTTCCTTTCAATACTCGGGAGGTTAACCCCCCCCTCCTTCCTGGGTCTGGACGGGCTCCCCCGCGATGTGTCAGAGCTTCCTTTTTGGCTCAAGATAGCTCCTAGAGGGCTTTAGATTGCCCAAGATGGCCTCCAAGATCGCCCAATATACCTCAAGATAGCCTCCGACACGCATCCAAGAGTTATCAAGACGGCTCCAAGACGGTTTCAGGTGCACTCCGAGCCCTCCAAGACCCCCCCAGTAGGCCAAATTCCTTCAAAAATCAATGGGAAATGAATGTGTGTCTGCTATCTCGCTCTGTCGCCTCCGATGGGCTCTTGAAGCCTCAAGATGGCCCTAAGATGGCCTAAGATAGCTCCCAGAGGGGCCCAAGAGGCCCCCAAGACGGCCCCACGAGCGCCTAAGAGCGGGCCAAGAGGGCCCCACGACAGAATTCTCGAGCCTCCGAGGGAGGCGACGGAAGTTAAGACCCCCCCTCTTTTTTTTTAAAAAAAAAGGGCCCAAGACGGCCCCAAGAGGCCTCCCAGGCTTCCTCAAAGAACCCCAAGAGGGCTCCGAGACCCCCCAAGAGAGCCCCAAGGGGGCCCCCCAAAGGCCCCAAGAGGACCCCAAGAGGTCCCCAAAATTGCGCCCAAATGGCATTACGACCCTTCGAAGAACCCCTCACCACGACATATCCCCAAAGCCCGACTTCTCGTCCTCCTTGTCATCGTCCGTTCCTTTCTTGCTCCTTTCCTGCCGCCTCCCTGCTCTTCTCCATCCTCCAGCGATTTGTTCCTCCTCCTCCGCTTTCTCCACCTACCCCAAGATGGCCCCAGCAGCAGCACCACCACCACCAGCAGGAGCACCACAAGCAGCAGCGCAAGCAGCAGCGCCAGCACCAGCACTGGCACCAGCAGCAACAACATCAACGGCACGAGCATCGGAAGCAGCATCAGCAGCAGCACCGGCAGCAGCACCAGCAGCTGATCAATTTCAAAACGCACGCGAGTTTAAGATACAATTCAGTGCAAGAGCTAAGATCAAGGATGTCCATCGAAATACAACTCTACTCTGCGCAACACTGTCGTCGGATCGTAGATACAGCAACATGCGCCAAACAAGCTTCCCACAAGGAACAGCATGGCGCATCTTGCACTGATTTCTTTCCTAAACTTCATTGCGCGAAGCTATTTGTGGTCCTTATTTTCTGGCCCCAGGGTACTGCCCACCCAGTTTGGACGCTTCCAAGACGGCTGTGCGACCGCGTGCTTCCAGGCGTTCCTGATGAACCAACTCACCTGGTAGTCGTCTCTGGATGGGCTGCTGGGGATACGTACTTTTTTGATCTGCGGCCCCAAGGAAGGCTCCAGAGGGCGGGTCAATCGGGCTGACTGGGGCACAGAGCCAGATAATTTGCGAACCCAGCCGTCACTGTCGACAGCCGACCGCACATGCAAGCATGCCGAGCAAATTCGAGGAGACGCATCTTAGCGTCGACCGGGGGGGACGGGCGCGGGAAGAGTGCGAGGGGTCGCCGAAACGGCGCCAGCACAACACGACGGAGCAAGCAGGAGAAATGCCAGCGGGCCTGGGGATACGTACGCGAAGCGTCAAGAATTCAATGTCAGATTGCGCTGACGTTTGCTCTTTGTTGCGCGCATGCACAGAGCAGCCTTCAGCCTGACCCTACGCTCCAATCAAAACGACGACACCTCGTCACCGACTGGCCAGTCGATCCTCCTGCTCCTCCTCCCCCTGCTCCTGTCCCCCCTGCGCATCCTTCTCCTCTCCCTTTCTTCACCTCTCGGTCTCCCTTTCCCCCCCACGTCCTCCCCCCTCACCCTCCCACTCCTCCGTCCCCTCCTCCTCGTCCCCTTCCTCGACCCCTCCTCCTCCGTTCGGCGGCGCGCCCAGGGGCGGGAAGGTGGAGGGGGCGGCCCTTCCCGCAGGCTCAGAAGGTCGCTGGCCTCCCGAGCAGCTTCCTGCGCACGCCTTCTTCAGAGCCCCGCCGTCTCCCGAGAAGGCCTGCCCCCTCTCGCTTGCCCCCTCGGCGCACCGCCGGGCCATCCTCCCCCGTCTCGTCGTTCTCCCCCTCCTCTCCCTCTCCTCCCCTTCCGCTCTCCTCCCCCCTTCCCCCCCCTTGCGAAGGAGGAAAAGGAGGAGGAGGCAAAGGAGGAGGCGGAGGAGGCGGAGGAAGAGGAGGAGGCGATCGCCTGATCCACCCGTTGCCCTCACAAGCAACAGAAACAAGCTTCTCCCCTGTCGCACCCCCGGGCGTCTCGGCGGGGCGGGCCGGGCGGTCTCGCCCGAGGCTTCCCTCCCCGCCAACGGATGACCCCGATGCTGGACGCCTGCAGCTTCGCGGGCGGGAGGCGATCGTTGTCAACACGGAGCCTCTGCCTCAGAGAAGGGGCCCAGGGACACACAAACAAATGCACACGAATCCCAGGATTCCCACTAAGTTGTCCATATCTTTGGGGATCTTCGTCTTCCCCCCCCACTTCCCACATCTTCGCATCTCTTCCTGGGAACCGACGATTCGTGGTGTCTGTGTTGTTGTCCCTCCTGACTCAGCACTGCGCGCATTCGCCTCAAACTTGCCATCGCTCGGACGTCCATGATCAGTGCATGTTTCGATCGCGTGCGATTATTTTTCCACCAGATTGCCCAAAAAGCTCCTCGATGCTGCGCGGGTGGAGGGCGATCGTTTTCAGAATGGAGCTTTTGCCTCAACACCGCGCGCCTTCGTCTCAAACTTACCATCGCTCGGACGTCCATTCTCAATGCATTTTTCGATTGTGTGCGTTGCTTTTTCCGCAAGATTGCCCAAAACGCTCCTCGATGGCCCTCGCCGAGAAAAATGCACACGTCCGAGCGATGCCAAGTAAAGAATTGTGCCACGCACGTTCGTCTTTGAAAGTTTTGCAGAAGTTTCAGGGATGGAGGGCGATCATTTTCAAAATGTAGTTCACGCCCTAGCGCCGCGCACATTCTGGTTAACACGCTGCAGTGGCTTCACGGATCGAGGGTGGCTCCTTGTCAAACTGGAACCTGCGAAGACTCGTCCCGAATCTCTGCAACAGTGTTTGGGCACTGGCCGTTTTCAGAAGTGTGGCTCTAGCTGCAGCGCCGCGCGCATTCGTGTTTGAGGAAGGGAAGCTGGAGGGGGTCGGGGCAGGAGGGAGGGGATCGACGACGACGACAACAAATGCAAAGTTCAGCAGAATGAAAGACTGCGTTTCCTCGACATGAGGTTCTCGCGTGAAAATCTGCGCCTGCAACGCTGCACGGATCCGGGGCGGCTCCTTTTTCAAGACCGGCTTGTCGCTCGATTCTGGACAGCTGTGCAAGGCGGGGATTTTTATCCACAGTGGAGGCCAGTCCACAAGAAACCTTCCACAAGAAACCCAACCCTGAGACCCCAGGACGTCCATTGACTTTTGGTGTGGGGACGTCACGCCTTCTATCGCAAAGCCATCGAAGCCCAAGAAACCCAGGGCACCCTGGAGGCAAGCAGGGTGCTTCTTGGCATGGGTCTCCACTGTATCCACCGCCTGGGAAACGCCGTCCTGGAGCCCCAGCGGGCTGGTGGACGTGGATACCGTTTGGCCCCCGGGGGGCCGACTGTGTCCATATCCACCGCCTGCCGCGGTGCCCGAACACTGACCCTCCAGGCGGCGGTCATGCACGGATTCCCGCCTCGGAGACCGGGCGCCGGACCAGGAGCGCAACCTTTTCGCATCCGGCGGGGGGTCAAGCAAGTGACGTCATCAACCCCATGCTGTGTCATTCTGGTTGTAAGTCGGGCCTATCCCTCCACAGGAGGAAGATTCCCAAACAGTTTTAAAACATCTGGGGATGATGTTTTGAGTATCTCGGGGCATTTCTAAAATATTGTTTGGGTATCTTTAGATCTTTAGTTTTTCGTCCAAAATCCGCCTGTAGGGGGACGTGCCCGACCTATTTCTGGCTTGGGGTTAGCACTGGCAGACAGGAAAGGCCGTGTCGGGCAGGCAGGAGTTCTCATCGGAATCGGCGCGACGCTCACAAGCATGCGGTATGCAGGCGAGCTCCGCCGACAATTTGTCCATCATGACGGAGGCGCTGACAACGGATTTCCCGCAATAGGTCTACACTTAAGCCCTGGGAAGACAAAGGTCTTGACCAAAGAGAATAGGGTGGAGAATTTGCTCACTCATTCAGACTGGCCAGAACGTGCTGAACTTCATGGGGCGCATAGATGTTCTCGAATTTTTGGGCAGGAGCATGCCGGCGAATTTGAACGAACGTAGTACTGCTGAGTTGAAGCGCCCCGGCGGGTTTGGCACACATTTCATGAACACCGACATGTTCTCACATATTACATAGTATTCGTGTGATTGTGGCTCAAGCCGTTCTAGTCAGTCATCACGCCAACAGTATTGTTCGGATTACCGGCCGCGGCTTTGCCAAAACAGCAAATTAAATCCTTAGACGCACTTCAAAACATAATGTTTCGTCTGATTGTTGGTTGGAGGCGTCGTGACGATGAGCAGGCATATATTATGAGACGAATGAAGGACAGGGTCGACCATGAGATGCAGATCTTCCCGATTCGAAAATGGATTTATTATTTTATCGTCGACTGTTTAGATGTGCCTCCCAGTCACCGCGGCTGGACAAGGCTCAGAAAATCATCATTTGGAGTCCACACTACACGCACGGGGCCACGCGGTCGCGCTCCGACGAGATGGGACAACCGCCTTCAAGGATTCGCCCGTGATGTCTTGCATACTGTATCCCATTGGTTTGAAATCACACAGGTACGTGATGAAGATGCATTCGTGGAGTATTGTATTCATGCGTGAATTCCACCTCTCTTTTTTCCCCTCCCACCCCTCGGAGGGACAACGTTTGCTCCCCCATGCGCACGTGCGCACTTTGCCAAGTGCGCTGTAGCTTCGCCCGTTTAAGGGCTATCCGGTTCTTGGACGCCATAAGTTTTGTGAGAGGCCTTCGCACGCTCTTCTGGCCCTGCTATCCAAATCTTGAACTACACAAGCGGATTCCACATGGAGGCTGAAAATGCTATCCGGGAAAGTCTTGAGAAAACCAAGCCTAGGTCATCACTTTTACCGGTACTCTGTCTGCTGTCGATTGAAATTTCCTCGAAGTGCAAGGCCGCAGATACAAACTGGTGCAACAGTTACACGGATGGGGAGCGGTCATTTCTTGGAAGGGGGATCTCGCTGGACAGCTCGCTGACACTCATGATCGTAGCTCTCGAGTCCCTGAATACGCTCTGGAACTATGCGAGACCTTTTCAAAGCGGGGCCTTCGCCACAATGGCAGGCACAACTGCGACGGTCTTGAAAGGGGGTGCTTCTGCAGTGAACAGGAAGACTTGTAGGGGCGTCTGAAGACAGGGGGTCTGGGACGGGAGGGTGTCTTCCAGCATCGTCGATACATCTTTGGCTTACTCTCCTTCTCCTCCTCCTCGTCCTCGTCCTCGTCCTCGTCCTCGTCCGCGTCCGCGTCCACGTCCACATCCACGTCCACATCCACGTCCACGTCCTAATTCCCGTCCTCCTCCTCCTCCTGCTCCTCCTCCCCCTCCTCCCTCCCCCTCCAACGCGCCAAGCGGCGAGGGCGAGCGCCGGCCCTTTTCTTCCCTCGCCGGGCGGGGCTGGCGCCGCGCGCCGCGCAGGGGAGTCTCGGGGGGCGCCCCGCGCGGGCGCCCCGCCGCCCGCGCGCCTCGTGGGAGGCCGCGGGGCGCGGGAGGGGGGGTCGGGGGAGGGGGCCGAAGGAGCTGAGGAGGGGGGGGGAGGGGGAGGGCGGGGGAGGAAGGGGCCGAGGGGGGCAGGGGGAGGAGCGAGGGGGATGGCGAGCGGGGAGGAGCAAAGAGGGGAGGGGGAGGAGCGAGGGGGGCAAGAGGAGCGAAGATGATGGGGAAAAGCGAGGATGATGATGATGATGATGATGAGGGAGGAGGAGGAGGAGGGGGAGGAGGGGGAGGAGAGGAGGAGGAGGAGGAGGAGGAGGAGGAGGAGGAGGAGGAGGAGGAGGAGGAGACAGGCGAGGGAAAAGGGGAGTCTCGATTCGCCCCGAAATCATGGTCAGAACGTAGTCCAGGAGAGGTCTAGACTGGACCAGAGATCGTCTTCGAGGAGGGTTTTGCTACTGGAACGGATGCACCGAGCTCAGACAGGGAGGGTCGCGGACTTCAGCGGCTCGTTGAGAGGTCGGGAGACCTTCCTGGCGCTGACCTGTGGGCCCTGGAGAGCCGCCGCGTCCGCCTCCGAGAGGGGGACGCTGCTGCCTCCTCCCACGCGTTGCCTCTGGGCCTCCTCCGCAGCTCAGCGAAGGGAGAGAAGCAGTCAGCTCTGGAAGGGGCAGGAGGACAACGGGGAGTAGAAGGGGGGGGCGGGAGGCGGGAGGGACAATGAAAATAGAGGAACCAAGATGGGCGGAGGCGGAGGAAGGAGGAGGAGGAGGAGGAGGAGGAGGAGGAGGAGGAGGAGGAGGAGGAGGAAAAAGAGGAGAAGGAGGAGGAGAAAGAGGAGGAGGAGGAGGAGGAGGAGGCGTGCTCATCCCAACCCCGCGGACCTCCCTGACGCACGCGACAGAGCCCTGCACGCCTGTCGGCCAAGACCTTCGCCCGCGCCCTGGTGAGAGCAACGACCTCTGGCCGCCTCGCTGCACTCCTGACCTTGCTGCGAACCGCAAGGAGGAGGCCCAAAGCAACCGCACAGCTAACGTGAGAATCGAGACCTCCAGGACAAAAGTGACGGTGAACTCCCTTGGGGGCCTCGTGGGGACCCCTGATCCTCAGAAAGCCTCGGAGGCAAACCAAGAGCAACAAGCTCAGAGATCGGGCGCTCTGCATCGTGAATCACATCGTCGACCCTGACATTCGCACATCCGAAGGCACACCAATAGGAACAGGAGAAGAGGAAGAGGCGGAGGAGGAGGAAGGCGTGGACACGGAGGAGCGAGGAATGGGGACACGGAAGGCCCACAGGCCGACAGCTCCCGTACACCATCGAGCGATCTGTCTGCTCCGCCTCCCCCCTCCCCTCCTCCCATCCTTCCCTCCTTCTCTTCCTCCTCCTCCTCCAACTCCCCTCTTCCTCCTCCTCCTCCTCCTGGTCCTGCTCCTCCTCCTCCTCCTCCTCCTCCTCATGCTCCTCGTGCTCCTCCTCCTCCTCCTCCCCCAGCGTGCCTCCTCTCCCTCCCCCTGCCCCATCGTCGGCAAGGCGGGCGTTTTTTTTCGCCCGGAGATGTCCTTTTCTCATCTACGATCCTGGAACTTGGGATTACCAGCCGTTCCAAGGATGAACGGGGGCTGTTTTCACAAAGTCGCTCTCGCCTCAGCGCCATGCATATTCGCCTTAACAGATTGCAAGAGATTCACAGGTGGAGGGGGTCTTGTTTTGAAAATGGAGCTCGCGCAGTAGCGCCGCGCGCATTCGCCTTACAATGTTGCACCTGCTTCAATGATGGAGGGCGGTTCCTTTTTCAACATGTGGCTCTCGCCGTCGAGCCGCGCAAACTTGTCTTAAAACCGTGCGGCAGCGTCATGGATGAATGGACATCCAGTTTCAAAAGGTTGCTTAAACGCTGCGCTCCATCATATAAAAAAGCTCGCAGCATGCACAAGGACTGTAAACAATGGGGTCTCGCTTGAACCTTCTTTTGAAGACCAGAGGCCTGAACATACGCAACGGCTGCACGGAGGAGGCGTGAACACATACGGCAGCTGCACGGCCGAAGGGCGGCTTACTTTGAAAATGGCGCTGTCGCCTGGGAGCTCCTCCGCGCTCATGGCCATTTAAACAAGCTTTGGGGCGGTCCCTCTTCACAGCGGGAATATCGTTCGACACCCCTTCGCACTGTATGGTCACACTCCTGCACGTTTCTTAAATACTCGCTGGAAGGATGCGGATGCGTTCCTGAACGACTCGCTGGAAGGATGCGGAGGCGTTCCGCTCCTTCGCAAGACGGGGCTTTAGCTTGAGTGGCAGGCCCATGGGGTGCTGATCGTTCAAATAAGCGCTTCTTGAATAGGAAAGAATGATTTATCGGGACTTCTATACGGATGGGACTTGGTACGGGAGGATGTGCTGCACCATCGTTGATGCACCTTGGATGTATCATTTTATTCCTCCTCCTCCTCCTCATCCTCACCCTCATCATCGTCTTCATCCTCATCACCTTCATCATCATCACCACCATCATCATCATCGCAATCCTCGTCATCATCGTCATCATCATTACCACCACAACCACCATCATCATGATCATCATCATCATTTTCAACATCGTCTTCTTCCTCATCATCGTCATCACCGTAATCACCGTCATCATCGTCACCATCCTCATGTTCTTCATCACCCTCCTCCTCCTCTTCCTCCTCCTCCTCCTCCTGCTCCTCCTCCTCCTCCTCCTCCTCCTCCTCTTCCTTGTCCTCCTCCTCCTCCCCTCCTCCTCCTCCCCCTCGTCCTCAGCCTCCTCCTCCTCCTCCTCGTCTCTGTCCTCCTTCCTCCTGCTCCTCCTCCTCCTCGTCTTCTCCCGCCCTCGCCCCCCCTCCCTCCCCCCATCCCATCCAGCTCCTTCCCCGCCCCCTCCCCTAACTCTCCCTCTCCTCTTCCTCTTCCTCCCTCCTCCTCCTCCTCCTCCTCCTCTTCTTCTTCCTCCTCCTCCCCCCTCCCCCTCTTGTTTTTCCTCCTCTCCTCTTCTCCTCCTTCCGCCTCCTCCTCCTCCTCCTCCTCCTCCTCCTCCTCTCCTCCTCCTCTTCCTCCTCCTTTTCTTCTTCCTCCTCCTCCGCCTCCTCCTCCTCCTCCTCCTCCTCCTCTTCCTCCTCCTCCTCCTCCTCCTTTTTCTCCTCCCCCTCCTCGTTCCTCCAACCCCGTCCTCCTCGGCCGGTCGATCGAACGACCTAGCGGTCGAAGCTGGGCGCGGGACTGAAACGAAGCACAGCCCGCCGAAAGAAGAGGGGCAAACCCGAACCACGAACGCCGCCCGAAGAGAAGGGACGCAGAAAAGGAAGAAAAACAACGAGAAGAGGAAAGCCCGCAAAGGGGGAGCGTGAGCAACGGGTTGCCCACAGCAGCACAAACCCAGAAGGGCAGCCCGGGGAATCAAGGCCTACGAAGGCCCAGCCGAGGACCAAGGAACAACGTTGCAGGCCGAATCCAGCAACTGACCTGACCACGCACCAAGCATCAGGCGGCGCCCGCTGAGCCCTCACAGCACGCCAGGCTACGCAGTTCGCATCTGGCATATCATATATCGTGGCAAGTGGACATGGGGTCTGCTTGACGGTAATAAGTGTTCCTTGCTCGCAACGACTCAATCCATTGTCGCATCTTGATATTTGTTTGCGCATCCTTTAGGGAGGCAACTTAAACTCGGCCTGACACGCCCTCCAAACCGGGCGCGGCGATAATTGAAATAGAATATTCGTCTACACCCGTATGGTGGCAAAAGCGGGCATGGTCTCGGCCTCCAGGACCTTGAACCTCTCGAGCTCTGCAAGAAGACAATCAACTACAGCGCTGTCCATGTCATGCGAAACTGGGAACGCCACAATCTCTGACATATTCGCACCCGTTTTTCCGTGCAGCCTGGACGCGACCAGGACCAGGGATGCTATCGAACGCAGCTTGTGCGGGGTCTCGATGTTCTGTCTGAAACTGCCACTCGTCCTGGGATTCAACCTTGCCGACCACGAGGGCGGGCTGAAATCCAGGCGCGCGGGGCAACGACGGGGGGGGTAACTGGCATAAGTGGGAATGCGTCGAACTGGAACCGGCGATGCGTCGCCGATAAATCGGCGATTGGCCCCCGATAATGAGTCCACACCTTCCTGTGCAGGTCGGGCCAATCGGGCCCACATCGGCGATCAAGGGGCGATCGGGGGTCGATGCGCCCCCTCCCCTTACCTCTGTCCCCACCCCCCTATCGTTGCCCCTGACATGCGCACCCCGACGGAGAGAACCAGTTGGAAGCGAGGCGAAGCCCGCAGAGCTGCTGCCCGTGCCTCGCCTCTGGCACAGTGTCATCATCGGACCCCTGCATCACGTCGTCGTCGCAACCGCCCTCGGAACCCTTGCTGACCGACCGCGCCAACCGACACACCATGCCGAATCGGGGCGGACGATGGGGGCGGATAGACCACGGGCGCGCGTTACACGCATTCGCCGGGAACCCCGGGCGAAAACATGGATCATCAACGCCCCTGGGCGCATGTGCAACAGGAGCTCGACCACAAGAAACCTTCCACAAGAAACCCCTCCCTGAGACCCCAGGGCGCCCGTCGATTTTGGCATGGGAACTTCACCATTTCCACTGCCAAACAACCGAAACCCATGACGCCGAAGTAGAGGCTTCCTAGAGGGGGTCGGAATAGATGGGGTCGGAAGATCGCGCCGCGTCGCGGATACATTGGCGACGCATCGGCGCGTCGTCGGCGACGCATCGGTAATGCACCGGCGATGCATCGTCAACGCTGGCAATGCATCGGCGACGTCGACGCGACGCGAAGCAACTCGGGCTCCACATCGAGCTGCATCGGCGATGCGGGGCGATCCTCCGACTCCATGTGCTCGGACCCGGCCTAGACCAGGGCACCCTGGAGGCAAGCGGGGTATTTTTTGGCCTGGGTCTCCACTGTATTGCCCCCGCCTCTGGTGGGAAGCAGGGCGGCGAGGCCCGCAGGCCGCTGGTCCCCACCCTCCTCTGGCGCAGGCTCGCCCTCGGGCGCGTTGACCTCGGGCCCAGAATTCGGTCGGGCATGTCCTCCTACAGGCGCAGTTTTAAAGACAAATTGAGCATTTTAAGAATTTGCGCAAATGATCAAAAGATCGTCCCCATATTAGTTTGTTTGGAAATTCTTGAACACTCCTCCTGTAGAGGAACATGCCCGACTTGAGCCCGAAATGCTGAGGTACAGGATGCTGCCGAGGCTGTCGACGCTGCCGATCTGGCTCTGGAAACCCACGACCATGTCCGCATCCCGCACCTCAGCCCAGGCCGTGGCGCCCCGCGTTTACTGGGCGACGCTGGTGCTACCTGTGGGGAATCGAGCCACGGGCAAGTTCACTGCGTGCACGTGGCCTCGAGCAACAACGGCTGCCATGTGGGTGGTCCGGGTGGTGCCACATCCCAGCGACCAGGAGCATGAACGAGAGACCGTCGAGGTACTGCCGTGGGACTGGTATCTCCTGATTTTTGTTTTGGCTCGTCCACGGTCGGCGGCGCACCCGTTCCTCCTCGTCTCGGGCGGGTGGTAATGGGGGGTGACCCACATGGGGGCTGAAGGATCAAGGCCCTGAAGGGGCCCTTTCTGGGCCCCCTTCTGGAGCCTTCCTCCGCTTCCAGGCGCCTTTTCGTGTCATATCTCGGACCTCTGGCGGCCGCTTGGCGGGGAGGTCTGCAAGCCCCCGGAACGCCCTCGACGAGGCGCAGCTGCTGCAGAAACATCCCGAGGCGAGGAACCTCCGCCCGACGCAGGACACGACAAGACAAGAGCCAGCGGCAAGGCACCTACGAGGGTGCGGCGGGTGGGCGCTGGGGCGCCGGCATGGGCTGGCCGCTCAAAAGCCGGAGCTGGGCATTGGGAGCCGGGGTCGGGGAAACGGGAGTACAGATCGGATGGGAGCTGGAGTCGGAAAACCTCCCTCCAAGAAGATCCGTCCGAGACCCGCCGAAAACCCTTGAACACTATCCCCTCCTCCTCCTCCTCCTCCTCCTCCTCCTCTTCTTCTTCGTATTATTCGTATTATTCTTTTTCTTATTCTTATTATTGTAGTTATTATTATTACTCTTATTATTATTGTTCTTATTTTTATTATTACTATTATTGGTATTCGTATTATTCTGATTATTCTTAGTATTAGTATGATTCGTATTATTATTCTTACTCATAGTATTATCAGTATGCTTCTTAATATTATATGTATCATTATCATGTTTTACATTGTTGTTATTGTTGTTATAAGTATTACTACTATGAGAATTAATATTATTATTACAATTCTTATTCCTATGTTTATTAATATTATTATTATTATTATCATCATGATTACGATTATTCTTAGTAATATATTTTATTTCGCTAGTACTATTATTGTTATTCCTCCTCTTCCTCCCCCTCCTCCTCCTCCCCCTCCTCCTCCTCCTCCTCCTCCTCCCCCTCTTGGAGGGAAGGAGCGACGAGAAGGGCCGCTTCTGGCGCGAAGGCCGCGCACGCGTGCCGCGCCGGCCGTCGCCTTGCCGCGGCCTCAGCGCTGGCTAGACTGGCGGCGCGTCCTCAGCGAGAGGGTCACGTAGGGGGGGGGGGGATGAGGGTTGCAGGAGAGGGAGGACACTTTTTTTGGCATTCGCTTCGGGGTGAACTAAAGTCAGGCGCGTTCCTCGGACAGCAGCTGACCCCCAGACCATTGCCTGGGGCGCTGCCGGTTCCGATTCGGCTACCGAACCCTGCCCCAGAGGGAGGAGGAGGAGGAGGAGGAGGAGGAGGAAGGTTGGAGAAAGGGAGGGGGAAGGAGATCAACTGCTATGCGCTGGGGTAACTCACTTCCCACATTCTAATGGGCTGACCACCTAGCAAAGCGGGACCTGACCTTCCTTCCAAAAGGGATGAAAAAATAGTAAGAATGCCCACCCAACCTTTCCCCTCACAGACAAGAACATCCCTTGGGCGCCAACGTGCAGGTTCGGGCTTTCAGGCATGGCATTGCCATGGCACGACCCGCCAGGAGGGCAGAGTTTTGCAACCTAGCCCTGGCTGCCAATTCCATGCGCTGTCTGGTGGGAGAGACGGGGATAAACTGGGCTGGAGAGGAGGAGGGAGGACTGGAAGGATTCAGGCTGCAAGACTTCGCTTGCCTGCCTGCTGGCCTACAAAATTACTTGTGCCTTATTTGCTGGGAGTATTTGCACGCGACGCTGTAAAGCTCACCCTCGCAGAAGTGTGAATAGTCCCTGAATTGACTTGCAACTGCACATCCTAGTGCTTGCACAAAGCGAGGGGCCTGGACAACATTTGACAATAATGGCTATACGCTGCGCGTTCTAGCGCCTGCGGCCGTCACGATGGCGAGGGTGAGCTGAGGGAAACCATGTTTGGCTAAGTGTGCCTGATTCGACTGTATTCTAGCGAATTGTTTCAGTGCTGCCAGCAAGGTGGCTTAGAAGTGATATTAGACATGGAGAAGTCCACATCAAAAGCGCAGATACGACCGCATTGAGAAGAACATGCCGTGACCATTGATAGCTCACGCCAAATGGCCTTCTAGCCAAGCTGATGGGCTCCGTAGCCTGAGGTGATTTCCCAAAACGTGCTCACTACTTGCAATGTTAGGCATTGACTTGATGGACTCTTCCCTCATTTTGCTGTCTCTGCCGACTTGCTGTTCTGGGCTGGATCTTCCGAGCCCCTGGTCTGCTTGAGCCTCTTGACCTCGTCCCTAGCATTGTCGAGCTGCTCTGCCAACGATTTGATGCGAGCCTCCTGTAAATTCTGCTTGAGTTCTTCCATTCTGGATAACGAACGATCGCCTTCGCTGGTTACCTCTGGATGGGCTTCGGACTCTGAGCTAGAGTCCTTGCGCTTGCGCTCCGATTGGGACACGGGCATTCTGGGATCTGACGGCCTCCTAGCCTTCTCCCTCTTCGACTTCTTCGATTTCTCGTCCTTCTTGGACTTTTTGTGAGCCTTCCTAGGCTTACGAATGGTTCTGTCCTTAAACTGCTTCGAGCGGGACGCCATGGCTGCAATCTGTGTGAGCGCGAAAGACACTGAGTGGCCTCCTGGGAGGCCGGTCTGGGAAATTGCTGACCTGGCCAGCTGCCTTGAGAAAATGGCAACTTGAGCCAAAATGGCTACGGGAGCAGGAGAGGGAGGAGGAGGAGGAGGAGGAGGAGGAGGAGGGATGAGGAGGGTGGGCAGTGTGGACGAAGAGGAGAAGGAGGTGGAGGAGGAGGAGGAGGGACAAGGAGGAGGAGGAGGAGGAGCGACCAGGAGGAGCGACGAGGAGGAGGAGGAGGAGGACGAGGAGGGATGAGGAGGTGGGGAGTGGGGACGAAGAGGAGGAGGTGGAGGAGGAGGAGGAAGAGGAGGAGGGATAAGGAGGAGGAGGAAGAGGAGGAGGAGCGACGAGGAGCGACGAGGAGCAGGAGGAGGAGCGAGAGGAGGAGGAGGAGGACGAGGAGGGAGGAGGAGGATGGACGAGGAGAGGAGAGGTGGAAGGAGGAGGAGGAGGAAAAACAATAATAACAATAATGATAATAACCCGGAGAAGCAATTAAGGAACCCCCCGGCGTTATCATTAGCACCGCGCCGTAATTAAATAATTATTTGGGGGGGGTTCGCCGAGCGATATTATTAGCACCGCGCAAATGGAAGGAAAATACATATCTCCAGCGCCCCGCCTCGGGTGGCATCCCAATTAGAATTGTAATGAGAATAAGAATACCCCCTGCGATCTGGTGTATCCCCTCCTGGTGCCAGGATAACGCTTCCGGGTGCCGGGTGCGTTATCCTTTCACCGGAGAGGGGGGGGGGGTCCTTAATCGCTTACTCGGGTTAGTAATAATGATGATGGAAGTAAGAAGAATAATACTAATACGAAGAAGAAGAAGAAGAAGAAGGCGAAGAGAAGACAAAGTATGAGGACAACGAGGGGAATAGGAGGAAGAGGAGGAGAATGAGGAAGCCTGAGGAGGAATACTAAAGAGGATGAGGAGGAAGGATGAGGATGAGGATAAGGATGACGAGGCAGAATGAGGAGCAAGGATGAGGATGAGGGAGGAAGGAAGGAAGGAATGAAGGACGCGGATGAAAATGTCAGTACTGGAGTGAACCTGAGGTGCACCAACGATGCTGCAATGCGCGCTCCCGTCCGAGTTCCCGATTCAGAAGCCCCAACAAGAAGCGCCCCTGGAAACGCCATCACCCTTTGGCCTGCTATTCAGGCGAGAGCTCCGATTTTAACAGGAACTGCCGTGCATCCTTATCGAGAACAACTGCGGAATGCGGCGAGGTATGATGATACACGTCAATGAGGTGTCCTGCGAGAGCTCCGCTTTGGGAAGGAGCCGCCCCCACCTGTGTAACTGCCGCGCAGTGCATGCCGAGCACATCTCAAGCGAGAGCCCCGATCGGGAAAGCAACCGCCCTCCATCGGCGCAGCTGTTGCCAAGGTTTGTGGCACTTGGAGTTCAGAGGACCTTAAATGAGATCCCCATTCGAGAAGAGAGCCGCCCTCAATCCCTGTACGTGCTGCAAGCTGGTAAGGCGAATGTGCGCGACGCGAAGACGAGAGCCCCATCGGGGAAAGAAATCGCAGTCCATCCCCGTAACTGTCGCAAGATTTCAAAACGAATGTGGGCTCCGCTAAGGCGATAGCTCCATGTTCGAAACGACCCCACGCCCAGTCCTTGTAACTGCTGCAAGCGCTTCAGACCAATCTGCGCGGCGCTACGGCGAACGTTCCATCTTGAAAAAGCCCCCCCCTGCCATCCATCCTTGTAACTGTCGCATATGTTCCAGCCCCATGCGCGCGGCGCCAGGGCGAAATCCAATTTGAAAATCACCCTCCTCTCCATCCACGTAACTGTTGCAAAGCTCAAGCTTCAGGACCAGAGGTGCTGCGGAAGGCTCGGGCGGTACGACAGGAAGGAGCTATTTTATCAGGAAGTGCCATATACGAGGAGGAGGAGGAGGAGGAGGAGGAGGAGGAGGAGGAGGAGGAGGAGGAGGAGGAGGAGGAGGGGGAGGAGGAGGAGGAAGAGGAGGAGGAGGAGGAGAATATATCAGAGTTAAGGGGCCGAACGGTCATTCACTGTCCCTGGGTGCGTGGCTGAAATGGAATTCCGCGGTGCGGATTCGTGTTGTTGTTGTTGTTGTTGTGGTTGTTTGCTGTTTGTTGTTTGTTGTTTGTTGTTTGTTGTTGTTGTTGTTGTTGTGTGTTGTTGTTTGTTGTTGTTGAACATTATTTATTCTAAAGAATAATTATTGTTGGGCCCCCTGGTGCGCGCCCCCCCTGCGCCGCCTAGGCCGCAGCTACATTTTCATCATTTTCGTGAGGAAGCCTCAGAAAAGAGGGTGTGTACAGGATCCGGTTGTTTTGTTGTAATCCGCTTTCCCTTGCAAAAAACAATAGAAAATGACATTTCTTGTTCTAATATAATCAAATTTCAAGAATCCCTTGCAAAAAATAAGGTAAAGTGGACATTCGCGCGCGCAAGACGAAATCCTTCCAAAACCTTAGTGTTCGTAGCGATTTTAACATAAAAACATCAAAAAACCAATGGCTTCTCAACAAAAAAATGGTCAAAATCTCATCCCGCGCGCTATTGCGGATTTCTTAGGAAACCCAATACTTTTTCAACATTTCTGTCAAACGGGCTCTTGCGAGCAACTTTTTCACGTGCTTCGAACTTCTGCAACAACGGTTGCGCGCCTGCCAGGGCCATCATCCCTGTCAAATAATACCATATGGGACACATTCGTTTTTTCTTCGCGCGCGCACGCCGAAATCTTCAAACACCATTGGGTTTCTTAAGAATTTCAGCACCGCGTATCATAAAATCGCACGAATCGCACGCAGGTCCTCGATTACCACGAAAAACCAGTACAGGTGTCCAGTGTTGGAACAGGGGGAAAAGTCGTATACTAAGCTGGCTTACAGAACATGTTACCACAACAAGTCACCGTACCCATGCGCCAGTGTAGTAGCCAAGGTCGTCCGCAGGCCACGAAGTGAAGTGTCCGAACGTCATAGGGCGGGAAGCTGGGTGTGGGTGGTGGCGAGAGTCGTTTGGAAATGTGGTAGAGCTTGAACCGGCCCCCCCACAAAGTGGGGGTATTGCCCGCCTCCTATGAAAACCCTGGCACTGGTGAGAACGAGTGTCCCCACGTGCTAGTAATTGTTGTTGTTGTTGTTGTTGTGTGTTGTTGTTGTTGTTGTTGTTGTTGTTTGTTGTTGTTGTTTTTTGTTGTTTTTTGTTTTTGAACATTATTACTTCTAAAGAATAATTATTGTTTGGGGCCCCTGGTGCACGACCCCCCCGCCGCGCCTAGGCCGCAGCCACGTTTTCATCATTTTCGTGAGGAAGTCTCAGGCAAAACGGGTTGGTCCGGATCCGGTTGTTTTGTTACGGGCGGTTTTCCCTTGCAAAAAAATAAGCTAAAGTGGACATTTCTTGCTCTAACATAACCAAACTTCAATAATCCCTTGCAAAAAATAAAGTAAAGTGGACATTCGCGCGCGCAAGACGAAATCCTTCCAAAACCTTTGTTTCCGTAGCGATTTTAACATAAAAACAGCAAAAAACAATGGTTTTTCAAAAAAAATGTCAAAATTTCATCCCGCGCGCTCTTGCGGATTCGTAGGAAACCCAACACTTT
Source organism: Prorocentrum cordatum (assembly GCA_963575745.1). Taxonomy (NCBI): domain Eukaryota; class Dinophyceae; order Prorocentrales; family Prorocentraceae; genus Prorocentrum; species Prorocentrum cordatum. Next base: position 32,147 of record CAUYUJ010003068.1, on the reverse strand, counting down.
TTCAACATTTCTGTCAAACGGGTTTTTGCGAACAACTTTTTCAAACTTCTGCAACAACGGTTGCGCACCTGCCAGGGCCATCATCCCTGTCAAATAATACCATGCGGGACACATTCGTTTTTTCTTCGCGCGCGCACGCCGTCGTCGTCGGCCGCGGGGCCCTGAATAGTAGCCACGGTCGTCCGCATGCCACGAAGTGAAATGTCCGAACGTCATAGGGCGGGAAGCTGGGTGTGGGTGGTGGCGAAGAGTCGTTTGGAAATTTGGTAGAGCTTGAACCCGCCCCCCCACAAAGTGGGGGTATTGCCCGCCTCCTATGAAAACCCTGGCACTGGTGAGAACGGAGTGTCCCCACGTGCTAGTAATTGTTGTTGTTGTTGTTGAACATTATTAATTCTAAAGAATAATTATTGTTGGGACCCCTGGAGCACGGCCCCCCCGCCGCGCCTAGGCCGCAGCTACATTTTCATCATTTTTTCGCGAAAGCTTCAGAAAAGTGGATGGGGTCCAGATCCGGTTGTTTTGTTGTAATCCGCTTTCCCTTGCAAAAAACAATAGAAAATGACATTTCTTGTTCTAATATAATCAAATTTCAAGAATCCCTTGCAAAAAATAAGGTAAAGTGGACATTCGCGCGCGCCAGACGAAATCCTTCCAAAACCTTAGTGTTCGCAGCGATTTTAACATAAAAACATCAAAAAACCAATGGTTTTTCAACAAAAAAATGTCAAAATCTCATCCCGCGAGCTCTTGCGGATTCGTAGGAAACCCAACACTTTTTAAACATTTCTGTCAAACGGGCTTTTGCGAGCAACTTTTTCGAACTTCTGCGACAACGGTTGCGCACCTGCCAGGGCCATCATCCCTGTCAAATAATACCATGCGGGACACATTCGTTTTTTTTGCGCGCGCACGCCGAAATCTCCAAAAACCATTGGGTTCTTAAGAATTTTAGCACCGCGCATGATAAAATCACACGAATCGCACCGTAGGTCCTCGAAAAACACCTGCACGACTTTTCAAAATTTCCACCCGCGCGCGCTGTCCGAATCCTAAAACAACCAATGGTTTTCCAACATTTATGTTACATGAGCTCGCGCGAGCTACTTTCGCACGCTCTTGCAACGGGGTTCGCGCGCCTGCCAGGGGCCATAATCCCTTGCGGTTGCGCCATAGGTTGCGCCCTCGGCCGCCGAGAATAAAACGCCCCCCTATTGGTTGCGCCATAGGTTGCGCCCTCGGCCGCTGCGAATAAAACGTCCCCCTACTGGTTGCGCCATAGGTTGCCCCAGGAGGCCTTCAAGAGGCCCCAAGAGCCCGCCGTGAGGACCCAATAAGCCCCCAAGAGGCCCCAAGATGCTTCCAAGATGCGCGCCCCGAATAAGTGACCAAGTTCTGTGGGTGTGTACCCCACGCCAGTGTAGTAGCCACGGTCGTCCGCACGCCACGAAGTGAAGTGTCCCAACGTCATAGGGCGGGAAGCTGGTTTGGGTGGTCGCGAAGAGTCGTTTGGATATTTGGTAGAGCTTGTAATGCCCCCCCACGAAGTGGGGGTATTGCCTGGTGTCGTATGAAAACCCTGGCACTGGGGAGAACACCACGCGTTCGGGTAAAATGATTGTTGTTGTTGTTGTTGTTGTTGTTGTTGTTGTTGTTGTTGTTGTTGTTGTTGTTGTTTTGTTTGTTGTTGTTGTTGTTGTTGTTGTTGTTGTTGTTGTTGTTGTTGTTTGTTGTCGTCGTCCCACCCGCAACCCGCCCCGCGACCCCCCCGCGACCCCCCCCGCGACCCACCCCGCGACCCACCCGCGACCCACCCGCGACCCACCCGCGACCCACCCCGCGACCCACCCCGCGACCCACCCCGCGACCCACCCCGCGACCCACCCCGCGACCCACCCCACGACCCACCCGCGACCCACCCGCGACCCACCCGCGACCCACCCGCGACCCACCCCGCGACCCACCCGCGACCCACCTTCGACCCAAACCACGTTCAAGGTACAAACCACCATTTTCGGCGCCTGCGGCGGGCTTTTTTTGCATTCCTTCCAGGTGGAGAGCCCGCGACCCACCCCGCGACCCACCCCGCGACCAACCCGCGACCCAAACCACGTTCAGGGTACAAACCACATTTTTCGGCGCCTGCGGCGGGCATCTTTTGCATTCGTTTCAAGTGGAGAGCCCGCGGCCCACCCGCGACCACGTTCAGGGTACAAACCACATTTTTCGGCGCCTGCGGCGGGCATCTTTTGCATTCGTTTCAAGTGGAGAGCCCGCGGCCTACCCGCGACCACGTTCAGGGTACAAACCACATTTTTCGGCGCCTGCGGCGGGCATCTTTTGCATTCGTTCCCGGTGGAGAACCCGCGGCCCACCCGCGACCCAAACCACGTTCAGTGTACAAACCAATTTTGTTGGCGCCTGCGGCGGGCTGCTTTTGCATTCCTTCCAGGTGGGGGTGGAGAGCCCGTGACCCACCCGCGACCTAAACCACGTTCACTGAACAAACCAATGCCGCACAAGCGCGGCGGCGGATTCTTGCATGCCGTCTGAGCCCGCAAGGACCTCTTCAAGCCCCGCGCATCCACACCAGCCCGTCCAGCAACTTTGCCCTGGCGAGTTGCCTTGATCAGAGAAGTCGGGGAGCATAACGTGGACAAAAAAGGATTGCGTTGCAGTTACCTTGGGAAAGGAGGGGGAGGCAGGAGGAGTAAACAGGGGACGAGGAGGACGCGGAAGAAGAGAGGATGTAAGGAGAATGTGGGGAAAGAGGAGCAGGTGGACGAGGAGGGGGAGGAGGGGGAGGAGGGGGAGGAGGAGCACGAGGAGGGGGAGGAGGGGGAGGAGGAGGATGATGGACGACAGTGGGAGGACGATGATGGAGGCCGATGAGGGGGAGGACGACAATGGGAGGACCATGATGAAAAGACGAGGGGGGGAGAGGGAGGACGAGGAAGAAGAGGAGGAGGAGGACGAGGTGGAGGAGGGGGATGACGATGACGATGAGGACGAGGAAGAGGAGGAGGAGAAGGAGGAGGAAGAGGAGGAGAAGGAGGAGGAGGAGGAGGTGGAGGAGAGCGCCATCGACAAGGAAGGTGGGGGCCACGAGGTCCGCCGGCTCGACGACGCCCGCGTCGCCCGCGCCCGCCCCCTCACTCTTATCCGCAATTGCGGGGTGCTACGTACATTAATAGCACTACATACCGATGTGTGTATATCGCACCGCAGCGCAGCACCACGCCACGCCCACCTCTGAACCACCACAGCACCACACCACATCCACAGGGGGGGGGGGAACCGCAGCGCAGCACCACGCCACGCCCACAGGGGGGGCGGGGGGGACCATCGCGCGGGGGGGGGGCTCAATGGCACCAGCATTGGGGGGGAGGGGGGACCTTATATACTGGAACCATCGCGCGCGCTCCGCGCGCGCTCAGGTTCTAGCAGGCCCCAGGCCTTGACGAATTCACTGCTCCACTGAAGTAGTGGACCACAATCCACGCACACCAATCAGCATTCCGAAAGGCCTTCGAGGAAGCGGAGGCCGTATGAATCGGGTTCCCAGAAGGCCTTCTGGGAGCATGGGTTTGGGGCGTCTTGGGGAGCCTGTGGGGCGTGCCGTCGTCGTCGTCGTCGTCGTCGTCGTCGTCGTCGTCGTCGTCGTCGTCGTCGTCGTCGTCGTCGTGCTGCTACGAGCCATTCCCAAACCTGACCTTGGGGGTGGCCTAACCTGGCGCAGCCCCGATTGGCAACAGACCCGACACGTCCCGTCCAAACTGAACGCCAGGTTCGCACTCGCCCAGCACGAAGGGACGGCAACTGCGGTCGCCAGTTGTCTCGCGCCGAGTCCGTACGTTTTACTACGGTGACGGGCTGATTTTTGCCTCTTGAAGGCCCTCTTGGGGCCCCCTCCGGCCATCTTGAAGCCATCGCGGGCCCTCTTGGGCCTCGCTGAGGCTTTCCTGGGGCCCTCTAGGGCATCCTCGGAACCCGGAAGTCATGTTCCCGGAGAGGCTTCCGGGAACATGATTTCGAACGGGGCCCTCTTGGGCCTCCCTGAGGCCGTCTGGTTGGGCCTCCTGGGCCGGCTTCGGGGCCTCTTGGGCCGTCTCGGGGGTTCGGTGAGCCCCACAGGCCGACCCTTTTGGGCCGTTTTGGGGCATCTTGGGGCCTCTTTGGGGTCTCTGATAGGAGCATTTTTAAGCCTTTTGGGGCCTCTTGGGGGCCTCTTGGGGGCCTTACTGGGGCGGAAATCTCCATTGTCGGTTCGTGTTCCCCCTCTTTGGCACCTCTTGGGGCCGTCTTGAAGCCCTGTTGGGCCGTCTTGGGCGCCTCTTGGACCGTTTGGGCGCCCTCTTGGGCTGTCTTGGGGGCCTCTCGGGGGCCTTTTGGGCCGTCTTGGGGCGATGTTCGAGGCTTCCTCGGCAATATTGGAAGGTCAGAAGCCCGAAAACGCGGGCAAGCAAAAAGCATTGAAAAACACTCTGAAAATCTATGATTTTAGCCTCTTGGGGCTCTCTTGGAAAGCCTCTCGGAGCGCCCCTGGGGCTTCTTGGGGGCGCCTTGGGCCTTGATGGGGCTATCTTGAGAGTCTTGGAGCGCTCTTGGGCCGTCTTGGCGGCTTCTTGCCGTCCCCGGAAGCCGTGGTGGACGCTTCCGGGGGCGCAAAAGAGCCTCTGGACGCCCGGGGGCAAAGTGGGTTACGGGTGGGGGCGGGAATTCGGGAGGGTGTCCCGGGGCCCAGGCCCCCCCCGGTACCCCGGTATGTGTGTGTATATATATATATATAATATGTATTATCTATTCGTATATATGATACATATATATATATATGTATTACTATATATATAGTATATATATTCATATATATATCTATCCGCACATTATATATCCGCCGGCCCCCTTGTGGGGCCACCAGGCTGCGAGGCACATGATTCGCAGTTTCCTGTACCAGTTGTAGCTTGTAGTTTCCAATGTTACAGTTCTGCTTCTTGCTGGTTACTGTAACTAGTTGACTTCTTGCTGGTTACTGTAACTAGTTGATTGACCGCGCGGGCTCGAAATAGACACCCCTCACGCAGATCCGCGGGGTCAGGATCCAAAAACACAATGGATTTGCCACATTTCTGAAATTCGGTGCCACCTCTCACGCAGATCCGCGGGTTCAGGGTCCAAAAACACAAGGGATTTGCTACATTTCTGAAATTCGGTGCCACCCCTCACGCAGATCCGCGGGGTCAGGGTCCAAAAACACATGGGATTTGCCACATTTCTGAAATTCGGTGCCACCCCTCACGCAGATCCGCGCGGTCAGGGTCCAAAAACACAAGGGATTTGCCACATTTCTGAAATTCGGTGCCACCCCTCACGCAGATCCGCGGGGTCAGGGTCCAAAAACACATGGGATTTGCCACATTTCTGAAATTCGGTGCCACCCCTCACGCAGATCCGCGGGGTCAGGGTCCAAAAACACATGGGATTTGCCACATTTCTGAAATTCGGTGCCACCCCTCACGCAGATCCGCGGGGTCAGGGTCCAAAAACACAGGGATTTGCCACATTTCTGAAATTCGACCCCTCACGCACATCCATCGCAAGGCGTGGTAACCCAAACTGCAAGAACCCAAACTGCGAGAACTCCCTCGGCCCTTTAATCGCAAGGTGTGGTAACCAAGCCCTTAAACCATACACGTCTTACCAATCGCCAGGTGTGGTAACCCCTCTTGTGATCAGTTGGTTTTGCTGATTGCGACTCGGCTTCGCATGAAGTTTCGATACTGCTTCACGACAGCGCCAAGGCCTCATGACTTAGCTCTTCCATGGCCCATTATCCGAGAGAGGGGGCCTGCGGCAGGGGGCGAAGCCCTTACGGATATATATATATATATATATATATATACACGTCGATGTGTGGATGTGTATATGTACAAGGAATGCTGGAGGCTGCGCATTGCGTGGGGCGGGGAGGTACCCCGGTCACCCAGTTCCGCGCATCGCGCCCCCCGTGATCCATCTTCGCGCCCTGGCCCCGGGCGTCTTGGCACGGGGCGGCTGCTCCGGCTCAGGCCGCGACGCTCCGCGCGCGATCCTGTGCGCGCCGCCGCGGACGAGCTGGACCACCTGGAAATCTTAAGTCGGGCATACCTGGATCACCTGGAAATCCGAGCCCGTGCTTTTTGATTCGCGACAACGCCCGTGCGAGCCCCGCCCGCCTGCCCCCCACTCCTTCCTCCCCCCCTGGTTGCGGGCCCCAAGAATGTACACCACCACCGCCACGTTCCTCCTCCCTCCCCTACCCTCCTCTTCCTCTCCTCCTTCCTGGGAGAGGGAGGGGGTGAGGGAGGTGGTCGTGGTGTACATTGTTGGGCCCCGTACTGATCACGTCACGATTCGCGCCGGCGCCGTCTGGGAATGAGCCACACGACGGCGCTGGCGCGAATCGAGACGTGACTGGTCCCCGCCTCGGCACAGGAGAAATGGGTCCTCAGGAAAACGGGCCCTGAGGAAAACGAATCCTGGACCCTGGACCCTTCCCCCAGGACGAGATCTTCATCCTGAGCCGTTTTCCGACAGCTCCAGGCCCGTGGAGGGCCCCAAGAGCCCGAAAACGGTGAGAAACCTCGGGATCCCCATGGCGACCCCCGCCCCTTCTCATCCTCCTCCTCCTCCTCCTCCTCCTCCTCCTCCTCCTCCTCCTTCTCGTCCTCCTCCTCCTCTTCCTCGTCCTCCTCCTCCTCCTCATCCTCCTCCTCCTTCTCCTCCTTCTCCTCCCTCTCCTCCTCCCCTGGCCACGCACGTTTTCGTCAGACTGCCACAGTCCGCGTGGCCTGGTAGGAGGAGGGGGAAGACGCGCGGCGCAGCCCGGCGTGCGTGAGCCCTGCCTTCCCTGGCCGACTGGCCGATCGGGAGGCAAGCCTGCACCGTTGGCCGGCCTGCTTCGAGAGTCGACGGCTTCCCCTCCTCCTCCTCTTCGTCCTCCTCCTCCTCCTCCTCCTCCTCCTCCTCGTCCTCCTCCTCCTTCTCATCCGCCTCCTCTTTCCCTACTCCGTCTCCTCCTTCTCCTCCCTCTCCTCCCCTCCCCCTCCTGCTCCTCCCCCCCTCCTACTCCTCCGCGTCCCCCCACCCCCTTTCTACGCCTTTTTCTCCTTCTCCTCCTCCTCCTCCTCCTCCTCCTCCTCCTCCTCCTCCTCCTCCTGCTCCTCCTCCTCCTCCCCGCGGCCCGATCATCGTGATCTGATTGTCGCGTCCTCGCAGCACAGCGTGTCCTCCGTGCGCCACTGATTCAGTGCCTGCACAGGGCGGGGATGATACGGTTCAACATGAAGGGGGCGTGCGACGGAGTTTGGTAGAAGAGGGAAGAAAGACTATGACGGAGAGGGCCTGGAAGGAACTCCAGCAGGAGGAGAGAGCCCAATCGGATGAGAACTTCAGCAGGAAGGCGAGGACGATGAGGAGAGCGATACAAGAACGGTGGTCAGCCAAACTTCCGCATGGCGGAGCATGCCGCAGACTGCAGTTCAGAAAGCGCAAGGCCCATCCGTCAGGCGGCGCAGATGTTGTACTGTCGTGCCGACGAGACAGGAGAGGAGGGGGGAAAAGGGACATCATGCGTGTCAAATCCCGCCACACCATCAGCAACGTGTCGCAGGAATTGAGAGAATGCGGACGCAAGCACGCATCAAATCTCAGTAAACCATCAGCAACATGCCTCAGGAATTGAGAGAACGCGAACGTCAGCGGGTGCACATAAATGTTGTGAGCTGGATCCATGTACAGTTCGTCTCCCCCCCCCCGCCGCGTCGGCGTCCTCCTCTTCCTCCTCCTCCTCCTCCTCCTCCTCCTCTCCCCTTCCCCCTGGCCCAGAGAAAGCTGAGATGTGCGAGGGAGGGGAGTAGAGAACGAGGAACGATGATGCTGAGGGGAGTGAGTGAATGTGGAGATAGAGATAGAGATAGAGAGAGAGGGAGGGCCCAAACAGCGCTTGCACTTAGGAGTGCTTGATTGTTTTCCGAAAATGCTTGGTTGGGTCCAACGAGGATTTTCCACGTCGCCGCCCGTGGCGGCCTGGTTGCCGCCCGCCCTCTTGGGGTGCCCCCGATCGCCGAAGCTTCGCAACGTTGTCGCCCGTGGCCGCCTCGTTGCCGCCCGCCCACTGGGGGTGTCCATCGAGGTCTCGCCACGGTGCCGCCTCGTGGCCGCCCACCTGGACGCTTCGCCGAGGTCTCGCCACATGGCCGCCTCGCGGCCGTCTCGTGGTCGCCCACCGCGCCTGGGGGCCCCGTGGAGGTTGCATTGTAGAGCTTGCGCTACGCAGCTTGCACCACATTAGCTGGCACCACAGTGCTTGCACCACGTAGATTGCCCCACGTAGCTTACATATCCACGATGCAATGACTTACCCGTGGGGGTCCACGCTGGTTAACATATGTACACAGGTGTACATACATACACATAAATATACACATATACAGAGGAGAAAAAAAGGATGAAACTACATATACACGTGCATCCATAGGGTCAGCGGAAACACCTATATGTGTATCAATATGTAGATTTACACATATGTTCAACACACACATATATATGTATATATACATATACTCATACATACAAACGTAATTCAAGACATATACACAATATATAAATAAATTAATAAATACACACATGTAAATCTCCGCCACCGTGCCATTGGGCACGGAAAGGGTGTGTCCTCAGGTCACTTGCCTGATCCCTGAAGCCTCAATTCTTAGCCCTGAGAAACCTTTCAGAAGCCCGGACCTCGAACTCACGAATCTCCTTGGGCTTACCGCGTGTGCCCCCTGGGCTCCCGCGCGGCTTCCCGCCTGACATGTTCGGGCCCAAGAGGGCCCAAGGACGAGCCAAGAGGGCCGCGAGAGGCCTCCCAAACTGTCCAAGAGGGCCCCGAGTCGCCGAACGATCGCTCCAAGACGTCCAAGATGGCTCCAGGACTGCCCAAGAGGCCTACAGAAGGCTCCAACAGGCCAGAAGCGCTTATTTTCCATATGTGTTTGACGGTTGTTTGACCTTTTCGCCTTGTCGGCTCTCCGACGTTCAAAGACGGCCCGAGAGGCCTCCAAGACCGCCCCAAGACGGCCCCCAACAGGGCGCAAAGGAAGGGCGCTCAAGACGGCCCAAGATGGCCCCAAGCTCGAAAAAGGAGGACCACGAAAAAATGTTCCGCTTCAAACGAGCCCCAGGAGGCCCCAAGGAGGCCCCGGAAGGCCCCCAAGAAACCCCCAAGAGACCTCGAAGACGCCCCAAAGGGCCCTCAAATGGCCGCCAAGAAACGTTACAACGGCTTCCAAGAGGCCTCCGAGAAGCCTCCCGCGACATCCCAAAGAACATCCTAGAAGCCTATGGCCCACAAGCTAGGCACGGTGGCGGATGGGCCGAAAGCCATGATATCTATATGTGTATATATATGTATACACATGCATCCAAACACACAAACACACATACATACATACATACATGCATGAATGCATGCATGCACATATGCATACATGTATACATGCATACATACACACATACATACATACATACATACATACATACATACATACATACATACATACATACATACATACATACATACATACAAGCATACACGCATATACATGTGTGGCAACAGCTATGTGCATATACATATATATATATATATACATACATACATACACGCAGAGAGACATACAGAGATAGCGAATCAGGGAGAGAGAGAGAGAGAGAGAGAGCGAGAGAGAGAGAAAGGAAGCAAGAGGCAATAAGGAAAAATAGGATGATGAGGGAGAGCGGGAGGCGAAGGAGGCAAGGACCTACAACGAGGAAACCATAGCAGGAGGAACACCTGAAGGCGGAGGAGGGGCAGGAGGAGGCGGAGGATACTTCTCTTTAATTCTTCAATGTTTTTATGTTTACCTGTCATTTCACCGCGCAGCTGCCCGCTGCTCCTTTTGTGCACGTTCTCTACTAGGAGATCCGCGCGTGAGCTCTGTAGTGTTGTGGTGCACTCGCTTTCATACGCCACGATGCTTTGTTCACCCGTGAAGGTCAACGTTCGACGAACCTACCATGGAAAAGCCACTGGGGGCCCAGCAAGCCTGCGCCGTGGCGCGGCTCTGCTGCACAGTCCAATGAACAAGTCGTCCTGGTGTAACTGGATCAAAATGAAAAGCGCCAGGTGGGTTGATCGCCAGCAAAACAGGGATGGGAAGGAGGAGCGGCAAAAGGGGCAAGAAGGAAACACAGTGCGGTGTGTAAGTGAAGAGAGGACCTGCCAAGTAAAATGTGACACGTATGTCTCCGTGCCCTCAAGCGTTAGATGTGTCCCCTCCTGACGGAAGCCGCGTCTTCGGTGTGTCGCCGTACTTGCAAGTCGTCGCTTTCCTACGGTCTACAACGTACAACCTTCTGCATCCAAGGGCAACTTCCCAGAATCGCCACTCGAGTAAGTCATCACGTTTGCGTTGCTGTTGTGGCTGTCCACCCAAACAGATAGCTGCAACTTATTGGCATGATCTTCAACTGTTCACCCCCGGGGGGGTAAAATAAAGTCCTGGGGGCCAGGACATCGTGCTACCATACACCAGGGCTGAACCTAAACGGTGTTGTTCGTTTTCGTTTTGTGATCGTTCTCCCTCGTGTTGTACGCCACCTCTGCCGCAAAACGAGATCGAAACGAAAACGGCCCGCGAGATCGCCCAAACACGCCGTTTAGGGCCAGCCCCGCTATACAGTCCGAACAGGGCCCGCGCGCCCGCCCGCACGGCGAGATCTGGAGCTCTCACCCTCGCCATGCCGCTCGATCTTGCGCTCCCCGCCTCCACTCTGTGTGCCCCCCCGCGTGCAAAGCCTTCCTGACACCTGGTCGAATTTCGCCCCAAGGCTGAGCCTAAACGGTGTTTGTCGTGTTCGTTTTGTTTTCGTTGTCCCTCGTTTTGTTTTCAATCCGCCTTTACCGCAAAACAAAGTCGAAACGAAAACGGCCCACGAAATCGCAAAAACACCGTTTAGGTCCAGCCGTGCTTCACCCGTGGTCTCTTCGACGTCCTTTCTGGCCGTAGCCGTCTGTCGCCGACTGCCGTCTGCCAGAGCGACTCCCGCCAAACGGTCATGCGGGCAGCGCGCCCTATCCACCTCCACCTCTTCCTTAAATGATCACGCGCCCACCCTTTCACCCCAGCCTTGCGCGCGAGCCGTCTCGCATGTCGAGTTGCTCTCTGTATCCATTCAGCCCAATCTGCCTCTTGTCCTCTTCAACTACATACAATGCTCCGTAAGTGTCATGGCGTTCTGCGTGGCCCGCAAACTTCGTAACTGTTCAACCATGGGCGCCCATAGCTCAGCCTCTCAAAGGATTGTTCCTGCCCCCGTGCTTCTCCAAATCTTCAAAGGACCGTTCAAACAGATTTGTTTCTTCATTGGCAACCTCTTCAATGCCCATAACTACTTGCACCATGGTGCGGCGATGCGGTGCGCGATTTCGCTTCCCGTCGGGCCCTGCAGGGTCAATCAAATACCGAGATCTAGGCACGCTCTGCGTGGCAGAACCGAGCTATATAACCCCCCCTCAATCCTCTCGCTCCCTCGCTGGAGATCTTCCCTGTTGGTCTGGGGTTGGGCCTTCGCTGGGTGCAGCGACAATCCCTTTCTGCTGCGCGCACTCCGGAGCATGACCAGCATGCGTCGCGTGCACAGCCAAGAACGGGGCACGCGAACGTCTGGTCGTCAGCAAATGCGATGTGAGTCAATCGTTCCCCGCGCAGCTCCTGGCCTACAGTCGTGCCGTATCCTCTTCTGCTCCAAGTTTCATTCACGGGAAGCACCATCCAATATCAAATTAAAGAGCGCTGGGAATAGAGGACCCCCATGCTCTACTTCCCCGCGTAAAGCTCACGACTAGGGGCCCTGGGCCCAAAGCACGACGCACCCTTTCACATTGAAATACCAGCGGCGGGGTGCACCAATCACATGTGCAACAACACATTTTCTGAAATAGTAGTTCGAAAATTGATGAGCGGAGTACGAGGGGAAAGTGAATGAGGAGGGAGGAGGGGGAAGGAAGAGGGAGGAGGGAGGAGGGAGAAGGAGGGAGGGAGGGAGGGAGGGAGGAGGAGGGATGAGAGGAGGGATGATGTAGGGAAGGGATGAGAGGGAGGAAGGAGAGAGGAGGAGCGGAGGAAGGAGGAGTAGCATCGTCGCATCGGCGAAAGGGAGGGAGGAGGAGAAGGAGGAGGAGGAGGAGCGAGGAGGGAGGGAGGGAGGACGAGGAGAGGAGGAGGAGGAGGAGGAGGAGGAGGCGGAGGAGGAGGAGGAGGAGGAGGAGGAGGAGGAGGAGGAGGAGGAGGAGGAGGAGGGGACGTCTCCCTTCCCCGGTCTGGGCCTCGGAATCGTCGCTGGCGCCTCCCAGGCTGAGGCTGCGACTGCGCCCCTGCTGCACAGTGAGGACCGCCTGGGGAAACGCCCCGCGCCCCCCCTCCAAGGCAAGTAGAGAGGCGGGGGAGAAGGGATGAGCAAGATTTTTTTACATCATACTACACAAACGCACCCAAACACACAAAATCAAGAGATTAAAACTCCGATTAGTCCTCGGGATCATCTTTAGCCCATGGCCCGACTTCAACTGTAACGAAATCGCGCTTTGGGTGACGACCAGAGGCTATGCGATTCCAAGAGTGTCTCCTCCCCTGGGCCCCCGTTCGGGGGATGGGGCGGCACTCTTTGGCGGAGGGATGAGCAAGAGGAGGGGGAGGAGGAGAAGGATGAGGGCAGGCTGCGTCTTGCAAAGGAACACCGGCGCCACCATCGGCAGCGGCGGGAGGAAGAGGGAGAGCAGAAGAAATGACCTGTAAGAAACAGGAGGAGCGAGTATGAGGAGGCGAATGCGGAAAAGGAGGAGGAAGAGGACACGGAGGACGAAGGAGGAGGTGGACGAGGAAGAGGAGGAGGAGGAGGACCAGGAGGTGGTGAAAGGAAACGCATGAAGAGGAAAGGGAGGAGAACGGCGCAGGAGGCGGCGGAGGAACAAGGAGGAGTGAGGGATGAAGAGGTTTCGGGTAAGACAAGGGGAGGCACAGAATAAGGCCACGACTGCAATCAAGCTATGACTGCAAGGGGGGTCGCACACATTAGCGTCGACACCACGAGGGGAGGAGCGGTACAGATGATGCAGGAAAGTGAAGCCCTCCCCCCCCAGGGGAGGAGCCTCCCGAGGAGTAGAGGACGGGAGAGATCGGGGAAGAGCAGCAACAGCACGGGGGAGGGCAGAAAGGGGGACACAGATGGAAGGAGCGAGGGGATGCGATGCGAGGTCGGGGAGGGGAGCAATAGGAGAAGGGGGAGAGGCAAACTAGGTGCGCTCGCGCCTCATCTGGCATCCGATCACTTCCTCCCATCCCTTCCGATGGCGCTGATTTTTCCCTATCTGCGGACGCGTGCCATTTCTGACATGCGACTCGCACAGGAAGACAACTTCGTGGCGCACGCAATCGGAAAGATGGGAGCTGCATGCACAGGAAGAGGAGGAGGAGGTGGCAGGTGAGCAGGGGGAAAAATATGAGGACGAACAACAACAGCAGGAACTGAAGCGGAAGGATCGGGAGGGAAACGAGGACCAGAGGAAGGCGGAGGAAAGAAAACGAGGGGGGCGACAGCGATGAGAAGAATCACTCGGAATCAGAAAAGCGGACCGCGCTGGGGCGAGACGAAAAGCGGCGGCAGGAACCGGAGCGGAAGGAACGGCAGGAACATGAGGACCAGGGGGAGGCGGAGGAGGGTTAGGTCGGGCATGTCCCCCTACAGGCGAATTTTAGGCGATATATAAAAAATGGCAAACAAATGCCCACCAATAGTCAAACATAATAGAAAAATCGTCCCCGGGCTATTTTTAGCTATTCTTGAATATTCCCCTGTCGAGGGGCAGGCCCGACTCGAGAGGAGGGGAAATGATAGGGGGGACCGCAATGAAGCAGGAACGGGATCTGGAACAGCGGCCCGCGCGGGGGCAACAGCGCCATGCTCAGAACGACGGGAGCAGCGCGCCGATCCGAAAATAGGACCCACGCTAAGCTTAGGTGGGGCATGTCCCTCCACAGGCGGATTTGGAAAATTAGAGGTGCCCCACAAGATACCCCACAAATGTGCAAAACTGGTCAAAACATCGTTCCCAGGCCATCTTTTTATAACTATGTTTGAATACTCTTCCTGTAGAGAGACAGGCCCGACGTAACGCAAAGAGGGAACATCAGTTTGAAACACCGAAATTACTCGGATGACAAAACAACGGAATAAAAAACTGTTGAAACCAGGTATATAGAAAAACAACACGCGGAGGGGACGGGAGATCTTCCAGACAATTTCAAGGGGAGGAGGGAGAATGGTATTGATATTGGAACTGCGTCCCAGATACCGTCGGCCACTGTCGATTTCCGTTCGACGGCGGCCCCAGCTGTAGCTCGCACCTCTCGCTGACCTCGTTGAAGTGGCTGATGGGGGCTCTGTACTCGGCGCTGTAGTTCATGAGAAGCCAGTGCTCCTCGTCGGCAGCTTCTACCAGCGGCACCAAGCCTCCGTTGGGGTCCCCTCTGCGGCGTACAGCCTAGCTCGCGTCTGTGGCAGCATGTGGGCGTTGTTTTCTCGAAGATCATGTTGTCGCTCCGTGGGTTGCAAGGCCTCTGCTCCCATGACTGCCAAGGTGTCGGTCCCCCTCCTCCTCCTCATCCTCCTCCTCCTCCGTCTCCTCTTCCTTCTCCTCCTCCTCCTCCTCCTCCTCCTCCTCGTCCTCCGTCTCCTCCTCCTGCTCGTCTTCCTGCTCAGCCGCCAACCCCTTCTCCAACATGCAACGGCCCCCTTCCTGACTCCGTCCTGATTGCGCAACACTCGATGAGGTTATGTGGGGGATCAAATCCCTCTAGGACACCCCAGTCTGCGGATAGAGTCGCGTTAAGCGCACTGGGAATGGATTGGTGAGAGGGGCCTGATCCCAGATATGGCGCGGGCGTCCATAGCTTGCCCTCTCCCTCCCTCTCTCCCCATCTCCCTCTCCCCCTTCTCTCTCTCTCTCTCTCTATCCCCCACTCCTGCTCCCAATCGTTTCACTCTCCCATTTCTCCTCTTCGATCCTCCCTCCTCCCTCCTCCCCACTCTTCTTCTTCTTCCTCCTCCTCCTCCTCCACCTCCTCTTCCTCCTGCTCTTCCTGCTCCTCCTCCTCCTCCTCCTCTTTCCTCCCTCCTCCTCCTCTTCCTCCTCCTCCTCCTCCTCGCTGCTCCTCCCGCTGCCTCTGCTCCTCCCTGCTACCTCCCTCCTCCCCTCCCCCTCCCCCCCCTCTCCCCTCCTCCTCCTCCTCCTCCTCCCTCCTCCTCCTCCTCCTCCTCCTCCTCATCCTCCTCCTCCTCCTCCTCCGCCTCCTTCGTCCTCCTCGTCCTCCGCGTCCTCCTCGTCCTCCTCGTCTTCTTCCTCCTCCTCCGTCCTCCTCCGCATCCTGCCTCCTCCTCCTCAATCATAGGCATCGTCATCGTCATCATCATCATCATCATCTCACATCCTCATCATCATCATCCCACCACCACCCCACCACCACCACCACCACCACCATCATCATCACACATCATCATCACACCATCAATCATCATCATCATCATCATCATCATCTCATCATCATCATCATCATCAATCATCTCATCATCATCATCATCATCATCATCATCCTCATCATCATCAACATCACATCATCACATCATCATCATCATCAGCATCAGCATCATCATCATCATCATCACACCTCCACCACCACCACCATCATCAGCATCATCGATCATCAACAACAGCATCAGCAATCATGCAGCATCATCAGGCATCAATCAGCATCATCAGCGTAGCGTCCATCAGCACATCCACAGCATGAGCATCAGGCAGCATCATCATCATCATCATCATCATCATCATCATCATCATCATCATCATCGTCATCGTCATCATCATCAGCAGCATCATCATCAACACCACCACCACCACCATCATCATCATCAACAACAACAGCATCAGCATCATCAGCATCAGCAGCATCATCAGCATCAGCATCATCATCATCATCAGCAGCAGCAGCAGCATCAGCATCATCATCACCATCATCATCATCAGCATCATCATTATCATCTTCATCGTCATCAGTATCATCGTTATCATCAGCAGCATCATCAGTTTCATCATCATGGTCATCATCAGCATCAATATCAACATCATCATCAGCATCATCATCATAATCATGAACATCATGATCATCATGATCATCATCCTCATCCTCATCCTCATCCTCATCACCATACTCATCCTCATCCTCCTCCGCCTCCTCATCCGCCTCCTCCTCCTCCTCCTCACCCTCCTCCTCCTCCTCCTCCTTATCATCATCACCATCATCATCATCATCATCAGCATCAGCATCATCATCAATGTCATCATCACCACCATCATCACCATCATCATCGTCACCACCATCACCATCATCAGCATCATCATCATCAGCAGCAGCAGATCATCATCATCAGCATCATCATCATCATCATCAACAACAACAGGATCCTCCACATTCCTTTCCTTATCCCGCTCCTCTCTCTCCTCTCCCTCCTCCCCCTCCTCTCCCTCCTCCCACTCCTCCTCCTCCCTCCTCCTCCTCCTTCGCCTCCTCCTCCTACTTCCGCCTCCTTCTTCCCTCCTCCACCTCCTCCTCTCCTCCTCCTCCTCCTCCTCCCCCGCCTCCCCCGCCTCCACAATTACTCAATATGAATTCTACTCTCCATCTTCCCCTGATGACGGAATGGGAGTAGCCGACCCCCCCCCCCGCGTACCGTTTTTTTACACACTGGTTTCCCCGGAGTTGGGTTTTCGCCTGCATTTTTTCCAAAATGCTGCTCTCGCTGAGGCGCCGGCATCATTTTCGGGCCCCGCTCGTTCCGAATCGTGCTCCCGCTGCAGCGTGGGTCTCATTTTCGGATCGGTGTTTTGCCTCGGTCGTTCAGGATGGCGTTCTCGCCCCAGCGCGGGCCTCTTTCTCGCGCGCCCATCCGCCCGCCACCACCGCACCGCGCCCCGCCCCGCCCACCGCCACTTCCACCCACCAACGCACGCACGCACGCACGCACGCGCACCGCCACCACCACCCCACTACCCCACCACCACCACGCTGCACCGCGTCACACCACATCACACGCGCGCGCACACAGACACACACGCACGCACGCACACACACACATACACGCACACACACACACGCACACACACACCACCACCACCACCGCCACCACCACCATCGCCATCACGCACGCACGCATCTGGCCCACCACCAAACCACCAAGACGCCACACCACGTCACACCACAGCACACGCGGACACGCACACACACACACCACCACCACCACCACCACCACCACCACCACCACCACCACCACCACCACCACCACCACCACCACCACCACCACCACCACCACCACCACCACCACCACCACCACCACCACCACCACCACCACCCCCACCACCACCACCACCACCACCACCACCACCACCACCACCACCACCACCACCACCACCACCACCACGACAACCACGCACACACGCACGCACGCACGCACGTGCACCACCACCCACTACGCACGCGCGCGCGGAGCCACCGGTCCGCTACGACACGCGTCCGCGGATAGATAAAATCAGCGCCATGGTAAGGGATGGGAGGGAGGGGTAGGACGTCAGATATGACGCGAGCGCACATAGCTTGTCCTCCTCCCCCCCCCCTCTCCTCCCTCCTCCCTCCTCCCTCAGTCGCCGTGACCTGCTCGAGGTGTTTGGGTGCAGGCCACAGTGGCCTGCGACACCTCCGCGGTCGCGCGACCACGGGCGCCGCCACGCCGCGCGGCCCCGATCAGGATCCGGCCTGGCACCGCCGCCGCCGCAAGGAGCGTGCCAACGCACGAGTGCTCCTGAGGCTGGGCGCGGCAGCAGGCCTCTTGGACAAGCACCACAGCAGCGGCAGGATGGCGCTGGGAGATCGTGCATCGTCACGGACGACAGGCCATACAGCAACCTGGCGCTGCTCCTTCGTGAAGTGCAGCCAGGACAACTTCGCGTCGAGAACGACATGCAGAGGCTGCGGAGCGCCCAAAGGAGGAGGAGGTGGAGGCCAGAAGGAAAAGGCCAAGCCCCCCTGGAGGAAGCGCTCTGCATCGGCAGACAGAGGAGGAGGCCATGGGCGAGGAGCTGCAGCAGGAGACCAAGGGGAGGCAGATGCAAGAGGGCCAGCGTCCTCGGGCAACATCGGCATCCTGCCCATGCTGCCGAACCAGGCGCAGCACCACCCCAGCTGGCTCTCCGCCCCGCCGATCGCCGCAGGACTCAAGCGCCACAGGGAGTCCCTGCGCAAGGCCATGGTGGCAGCTGCGGAGGCGGTGAGGGCGATCCGCAGCATGCCCCCTGAGCAGGTCCCCCCGCAGCGCCTCAAGCAGGCGGAGAACGAATATGCGGCGCTCCACTGCCAGGTCATCCTCGCCAAGGACCCGACCACGCGCATGGAGAAGCAGGAGCAGTTCGTCAACAAGGCCAAGAAAGCGCTGTCGGCCGCCAAGGACGCCCAGTTTGCCGCAGAGCTGGCGGCGGAGGCATGCAAGGCGGAGACGGTCAAGGCCCAGAAGGAATACCAGCACGCGCAGGAGTTCATGGCGCAGATGGCGCAGCTTGAGCACTGGTGCGCATACCCGCCGCAGGGAGGAGCCCAGGCAGCTGCGGAGCCAGCCGCGCACAAGTTCGCCAGTGACGCTGCGGTGCCGGACGACAGCGACGAGGAGATCGAGGACGCAGACGACGACGGCTATGGAGGAGGCACGTCGGGGCAGCAGCAGATGCCAGTGAGACCGGCATGGTCACATACAGGCACGGCCCAAGAGCAGAACCGCGTGGCGAAGCTGGAGACACAGATGGGGTCCATGCAAGACACGCTGGGGCAGATCCTCGCAGCGCTCAATGGGCGCCCCCTCCAAGGCCAGCCATCGCAGGCCGCAGGAGCGGAGGATATCCCCGTTCCAGGTGGAGGGAGGCTGCCCACCAGCCAGAAGAGCGCGAGCGCAGGCAAGGCAGCCAAGTCCCCAGCCAAGGCGTTTGCGGAGCCGCCGCCGCCAGGCCAGAGGAGGCTGGCCCTATCGTCTGGAGGAGCTGCCACGGACAGCGCAGAGGGAGCCGTCAAGGTCATGAAGGACGAGAATGGCGACCCAGTTGTGGTCGAGGTGGCGGCAGCCCGATCCCCACTGCAGGAGCTGCAGCAGTGCCAGGCGCCGCCCGCCGCCGACGAGAACGCCATGAGCGACGTCAGAGTGGGGCAGCGGCTGGACGCCAACGGGCGGCCGTTGGGCTAGTTTACCCGGGCCAGCCCCCGCTGCCGTCTTCAGCGGCGACGGAAGCGACAGGGGGGTGTGGCCCGGTAGACAGAGCCGCCACAACGACTTCATTTTCAGAGGCGCTGCCAAGGAGTGGTGCTGACACGCCAATTCCAGACGCAGCAGCCGACTTGTCAGTGCTGAGGGGAGCATGGCCAATCTCCATCGACAAGGGCTTCGTCGAGTATGGAGAGCAATACCTTCACAGCTCCACCAAGGGAGTACTGTCCAAGTGCTCGCGTCTGCAGGGCGATTTTGATCCAAGCCTGTTCGAGACGCTACTCATCTACGCGGATGGCTCGGGCGGCAGCACGCACGGTCATCTTCCTGGGCCGCTGGCCTGGGCATTCGTCGTGCTGGGCTACACGCGCGACGACGAGTTCGTGCTCATCGGCACGATGGGCGATGCGATGCCGACGCTGGGGGAACAGTTCAGCCAGCCGTCTGGTGCCGCAGAGATCTGTGCGATGATTGCCGCGATCCTCTGGCTCCTGCAGCTCCAGGTGGCTGCGGACGAGACGGGCAAGCACGCGCAGCTTCCAGTGATCAGCTTCTACACCGACAACAACTACGTGGTTGACATAGGGAGAGGAGGTGCCGCGCTGGAGCACTACGCGCCGTACGCCAGTTTCCTTGACAGCATCGTCAAGGTACTGAGGCACAGCGCGGAGGACGTCCTCTGGTCGCACGTCGGCGGCCACATGGCGGACCCGTGGAACGAGTTCGCCGACGCCGTCGCCACGCTGGCCAGAGGCGGCCTCATCGCGTGGCCCAACGGCTTCGACCTCTGGGAGCGCATGGAGCAGGTGCTGCCGCAGGCGCCCTGGCTGTGGCTCAGCGTTGCCCCTCAGGCCGAGAGACTCCAGCGCCCGCTCCCAGGCCTCCCCGTCCCTGCCCTCGAGGCCCCGTCCCAAGGCCTCCAGAGCTTTCTCCTGAAGCACCTGTCCCAGGGAGACATCGCCTCTCAGGGCGAGGGCCGAGGCAAAAGGAGGGGGGAGGAGCAACGCGGCAAGCCACGGAAGCTACGGCTAGCAGTGGCCAATGTCCTGACGCTCGATCCCAGGAAGTCCAGGGTGAACAAGGGGAAAGCCTTCACAGGCGCCCTCATCCCAGGTAGGATGCAGTCCCTAGCGCAGCAGTTCGGGGACGCGGGCTACCACCTGGTCGGCACGCTCGAGACCAGGGTCCCTGCCGAGTCCGTCGTGCGAGTGGGCCACTACATGGTGCTCCACACTGCTGCCGAGGAAGGAGGGCGCTTCGGGGTCTCGCTGTGGATCAACACGGTGGGCCAGCTCGGCGAGGACGGCCCCGCCCTGCAGGAGCAGCACGTGGCGATCGCGCACAAGGGGCCGACCCGCTTGCTGGCGTGCATCAGGGCCCCCTTCCTCCACTGCGACATCCTGGTCGGACATGCCCCACGCAGCCACAGGCCCCCAGGGGAGATCAGGGACTGGTGGGAGCACACCCAAAGGATCGTCGACAAGAGGCCCGACCCCAGCCCGTGGCTCTTTTCCCTGGTCGACGCCAACGCCCAGGCGGGATCGGCCCCCACGGTCGGCATCGGGGAGTACGGAGCGCAGAAGGAGAACCTCCCAGGGGCCTGCCTCCGCAAGTACGTCAAGCGCACAGACTCCTGCCTGCCTTCCACGCTGGCCCAATCCAGGAACAATGTCTATGCCACGTGGACTCCATCGAGGGCCAAGTCCGCCGAGGACGGCAAGCGCATAGATTACATCGCGGTACCACAGGAGCTGCTACAGCATGTGGGCGAACAAGGGGTCAACGACAACATCGAGCTTGCGGTCTCCCACAAGGACCACGCAGTGGTGGACCTGGAGGTGCAGCTCCCGCAGGGCAAAGACGGGGAAAGACCGCCCAGGTGGCAGCGCCCCAAGGTGGACAAGACCAAGCTCACCACGTTCTCTTGCCAAGTGAGGTTCGACGAGCTGATGGGGCAGGCGCAGCACCCGGCAGCGAACGTACACCCCAACGATCACGCGGACTACCTCGACAGCCAGGTCTTGAAGGCTGCAGAGGAAGCCTTTCCGCTGGAGCCCAAGGCGCCGAAGCCGACATGGGAGTCGCCAGCCACGCAGGACCTCTGCCATGTTAGGGCGCTGCTCCTAAGGACCACAAGGAGGGCCAGGAACCGCCTGGGGCACATCATGCTGGTGGTCACGATGGCGGCGTGGGCCAACTGCAGCGGCCAGGGGATGTGGCACAACCTGAGGACAGCACAATGGCAGGCATCGTCTAGACGCAGGGTCACGTGTGACAAGGTCATGGAACCATGCCGCACGGCGCTGCAAGACTACCGGCAGGTGCAGGACTTCTCGGCCATGATCATGGGCCAGCAGCACCCTGCAAAGTTTAAGAAGCAAGGAAGAAGAGCGACGCAGTACCCCCAGGGCCACACCTCGAAGCGCGTGTCCTTCAACGAGGTGCCCGACCTCGACAACCCAGCCGTAGCAGGGGACGTCCAGGGTACTACAGCATGGGCACGATGGCCAACGGCTACTTGCAGCGCAGCCATCGACCCGCCGCCCCCGTGGGACGACTGCGCGGACAACAGCGACCTGGAGGAGCCAGATGGGCCCCGAGCCCCCCACGCCGAGGGCTACGCGGGGCACGCTGGCGGCAGATGGTGTCTGGGCCAGAGTGAAGGCATGCTGCAACCCAATCACGACGAGCTCTTGTTAAGTCAAGCCGTCGGGGAAGCATCGGACAACCTGAGTCGGACCAACACCAGAAGCAGCCAAGCACCCGCAGTACAGCAAGAAGAAGCTCAGCAGCCTGCGGGCATGTGCGACCCGCCGTGGGAGGACGTAATCGACGAGGAGGAAGACTTGAGGGAGCACATGGAGGAGCGCTCCACCCACTGGGTCTACAACCTCGAGGAGGCGGAGGGCAGCCACAGATCTTGGAAGCTGTGGTGTGTACCCGTCGTCAAACGTCTACTTCGGCGGCATCCTGAGAGGCTACGTGCCATCCAGGACACCAGGGACGGCGAGGCCAAGCACATCGACCGCATCGCAGAGGACATCTGCGAGGCCGCGTGGAGCAACACAGCGGATCGCAGGGCAGGCATTATCAACTGGATCTGGTGGCAGGATAGCCAGGGCGAGCATGACAGCAGGGACAGGCTGGTGGCGGAGCACTGGCGCACCCTGGACAACATAAGGGCCGAGTTTCGTGGAGTACTTGGAAGGAGGGCTCCGCCTGAAGGCACAAGGAGAAGGCGCAGGCTTGAACCAGACCCTCCAGCAGGCGCAGGCGCTGACCAGCGGCGACGTGAAGCTGTTGAAGGCAGCCATGTTTTGCCGAAGTCAGAGCGGGACGCCTCGGTGCTCCTCGAGCCGAGAGCGTCCCAAGTCGTCGCCACTAGTTCGCCGGATGCCTCGAATGGCCACGCTTTGCCAAGGTCAGAACCGGCAGCCTCGGTGCTCCTCGAGCCGAGTGCCGCCTCACGCGTCGCCACGCTGCCGGACCAAAACAAGCAGTCCAGCAAGAGAGGCACCTACAGCCTGCAGTCCAAAAGAGGGGGATGCTGGTGGGGGGTATGGTCGTGAAGGTGGGTGTGTTTTAGGAAGGGGGGGGGGGGGGTTGTCTAATTGGCGTGTCGAGGGTAGGTGGAGGATGGGGTGGGGCGAGATGGATGCCGTGTCGAGGTCAGGGGGAGACCGGATGGGGCTGTCGGTTGTGGCAGGGGCGACGTCTGATTGGGTGGCGTTGGGCCTTGTATGTGTTTTTTTCGGTTTAGAGCGTTTTGTTTCCTTTCATAGGCTTTTGTGTTTGCTGTGTGCGGGGTAGATGGTCTTTTGTTGGTTTATCTTTTTTTGATGATTGTCATACTACCATTACTTTTCTTTCTAACTTTGATCTTATTTATGTCTTGTTGCCTTGTTAGTTCTTACAGAGGCCCGACGGACACCTTTTCCACGAGCGCATGGCGGTCAGCCCGACCCAGACGCTCATCAAGGCCTTGGAGGAGGCGGGGGACGACTGGGAGACACTGCTGCCGACCCTCTACTGGATGGCGAATATAATCCAGACCAAGACTGAGGCCCTGAGCCAGTGGTGCTGGAAGCTGGTGGGCGCAGACATCCTAGCCTCCCACCGCCAAGATGCTCGTGATCAGTACCATCGCATTGCAGGAGACATACGCGACGCATGGGACAAGAGGCAAACGGACGTAGCGTTTGCACGGCTCAGGGGAATGGGCATTGGCTCTCAGAAGCGCATGATGAACAAGTGTCTCCCGTCGGTCAAGCTCCTCGACGGCACGCACGCCACATCGCAGGCCCAGATGGGGAACAGATGGCTCCAGCACTTCAGCCTGGTGGAGTTCGCGGCGGACGTTCCGATCGTGGACCTCCACAAGCTCATGCAGGCACAGTTTGAGAAGGGAAGCCTGATGCCAGACGTGCTCGACCCCAGCTGCATCCCGACGTTGGCGGACATGGAGCGTGCGATGAAGATCACTAAGGACTCAGCGCCAGGGGTCGACGGCCTGATGGGGAAGCTCTTCCGCACACAGCCGAAAACACTCGCGGCGGCTTACCACCCACTGGCAACCAAGTTTGCCTGCACAGGAGTGGAACCGGTACAATGGAAAGGAGGCTTCTACAGACACCACCACAAGAAAAAGCAGGCCGAAGAGTGCGGCAACCACAGGTGCTTCGCGGTCACGGCCATGGTGGGCAAAAGGGTGAGGCACTTCTACAGGTCAAAGGTCGCGGAGTACCTGCCACAAGCAGTCGGAGACCGCCAATTCGGAGGCGTCAGGCGCAGAGGCACTCAGCATGCGTCTGTGGTCACCAGGATGCTGCAGTCAGCCGCGTCTGCCAACATGCTGTCCTTTGCGGCTATCTTCATGGACGTCAAGAACGCGTTCTACTCCATGATCAGGGAGCTGGTGCTGCGCACGCCCATGGCCAAGGCAGACAAGGACGCGATCGCTGAGTCCACGGCCGTCCCGCCCACGGCCCTGGAGATCCTGAAGAAGAAGCTGGAGGAGGAGATGCCGCTGCTCCACCGCACGGAGGCCAGTGAGCATCTCAAGGCATTGGTCGAGGAGCAGTACACGGCCTCATGGTTCGTCTGCGAGAGCTCAGACCACGTGGCCCTGGGTACCAAGTCCTCGATCCCAGGCCAACCCCTTGCCGACCAGATTTACGAGATCGCCATGGCGGAGGCCATCAGGATCTCAGAGGCGAGGATCGAGGAGGAGGGCTACGGCATCTTTGTCACTGGAGCCAACGTACGCTCGCTGGCGCAACAGCTCGACAGCGACCTCGACTTCGAGAAGATACCAGGCCACAGCGTGGCCTTCGCGGACGACGGCACATTCTTCTTCATCGGCAAGGCTGAGGAGGCGATGGATGCGGTGGCAGTCATCGCGGGCATCGTCCTGGACACCTTCGCGGAGTTCGGCCTCGTCCTCAACCTTGACCCTGGCAAATCGGAGGTGCTCTTTGCCTTCGCAGGCCAAGGGGCGAAGAGAGCGAGGAGGACCCTATGGCATGAGTGCCATGGAAGGGTCAAGCTCAGGTCGAAGCACTACGAGGGAGCCGTCATCCACGCAGTGCACAACCACGTGGCGCTGGGAACGGTCATCGACGACCATGGCGCGGTGTACCCAGAGCTCTACCGCCGCGCAGCCACCACTACAGCCGCTCTCAGGAAGCTGAGAGAAAAGGTCTTCCGCAGCCACCAGCTGGACCTGCCTACCAAGATGGTATTCGCTGACGCCCTGGTATCCTCGTCGAGGTGCTTCTCACAAGGCAGCTGGCCAGGACTCACGAGGGCGGAGGCCAAGTATCACCACGCCATGGTCATGGCAGTCTACAGGGCGGCGGCGGGGAAAAAGTTCGCCACCAAGGAGGACGGGGAGCTGGACCTCGACGCCCACCCAGAGGCGGAAGACGAGGCACTGCTCGCCAAGGTGGGAAGGGCTTGGCCGGAGGACCTGCTGAGAGTAGCAAGGCTAAGGCTTTTCGGCGAACTACTGCAAGCAGGACCACCCCTCGCTTTCGCGACGATGGCCCAGCTCCTCCTGCGGCCCCAGCATGCCAAGAGGCAGTCCTGGCCGCAGATGCTAATGGGGGACCTCCGCTGGCTGCAAGGCTACTCGGCGGACCTGCACGACCTCCCGGACCCCAGTGACGAGCTGAGGCCTTGGGAGATGATGATCATGCGCTCGCACTCCTCGTGGAAGTACAGGCTCAACGACACGCTCAAGGCGGCAGCAGCACACCTGAGCAGAGGTCACGCGGCACGCATGGCAGAGAAGCGCTTCTTCGCCATAGTACAGCCAGCGGGAGTGCCATATTCCACAAGGGAAGGCAGCCCATTCGGGCCACCGCAGGCAGACGAGCCACATACAGCGCCGACGAGACAATGGATATGCCCGTGGTGTCAGAGGACGTTCAGGCGACAGAGAGGGCTCAGAGTCCACATCTCACAGCAGCACTGGACCATGGTCAGGCTAGCACGTACCTGGACGGGTTCAACAACGCAGTGCCAAGGCTGCATGACCCTGTTCGACCGGACCCACCACCTCACCGAGCACCTGGCGATCGCATCGCCGGCCTGCCTCGTCGCGACCATAGATGCGGGAGAGGCGCCTGGCACTGAGGAGAGCGAGCTGCGTAACGAGCTCCCGCGAGGACTGCTGAGGAAGAGAGTGAACATACCCGCGATCAAGGCAGCGGGGCCCTTGCCAGACGTGGTATCCCTCAGCCAGGAAGACGCGAAGAAGGTCCTGCTCGAGGCTGACTACGTGCTCGACGACGCTGCCAGGACCACGCTCCAGGAGGGCTCAGAAGAAAGGCCCCAGGAGAAGAAGGAAGTGCTGCACGACGAAAGGTACGACCTGAACCAGTTCCGCACCGACAAGTACAGTGGCATCACCACGGAGGTGAAGATACCGTGGAGGATACAGAGGGCAGAGATCTACGTACTCAACCTATTCTGCGGGCACAGGCGCAAGCAGGACATTCAACATGAGTTCGAGGCCGCGCCGAAGTTCGAAGTCATGTCGGAGAAGGTGCACATAATGGTCCTCAGCATCGACGTGGCGATCGACGCTCGGCGCTGCGACCTCATGCGACAGGACAGCCTGATGGTTTTCCACGAGGGGATCCTGAAGAGGCAGATCATGTTGACGGGAGGAGGACCCCCATGTGAGACATGGAGTGCGGCGAGATGGTCAGAGCAGCCAGGCCCACCGCCGCTCAGGCCCCACGATCAGTTCTGGGGAGTGGCGCATGCTGCACCACGGCAGAGGATCCAGCTGGCCGTGGGGAATGCCCTGATGCAGTCCATGGTGCTCCTCCTGGCGGCGCACCTGGTGGCAGGCACGGCAGGGTGGTCGGAGCACCCCATCCCGTGCAGCTGGCGGCTGGCGGCCGTCACATCATGGACATGGGAGCCGTGGCTCGCGCTGCTGTCGGCGCCGTGCACCACGACCACGGACTTCGACCAGTGCGAGCACGGACAACTGAGCAGGGCCCCGACCAGAATTTTTGGGCTCCGCATGGCGGGGCTGCACAGGCGCCTGACGGCGACGCCTGGGGGAGGAAAATGCTCCCACGGGCAAGCGGCCCACGCCACTCTCCTAGGGCGCGAGGCTGGGTCCAGGGCCTTCCGCACCGCGCGGAAGAAGGTCTACCCCCCGGGCCTCTGTCGCAGCATCGCCGAGAGCATTCTGGAGACGCTTGAATCGGCCCTCGATGCTGCGCTCCCGGACGCGCCCAGGGATGAATCCCAGTCTCACCAACTCCTCGTGCAGGGCCTGGCGGATTTTTATGTCTCAGAGATCCCAGCGTCAGAGGACGGGGCCAGGGAGTGGGCCCCTGATTTTGCGAAGGGAAAGGGCCGCAGCAGGCCTGACCCTGAGAAGGGCCGCTTTGAGGCCCCGGGCCCGCCTGGCCAGGACCCCCCAGGCCCCTCCCAGGATCCTGAAGACAGCCAGGGCCCCACTGAAGAGGAGACCTACGCTGCTGAGGTGATCGGACTCTCTCCCTTCCTCCGGTCCCCGACTCCGCCTCCGCCTCCGCCTCTCCCGCCTCGTCCCCCTCTTACCGACACCCAGCGGCGCAGGATTGCCGAGAATAAGGCCAGGGCCCAGCGGATACGGCAAGAGCGCCGTAGACCGTGGGCCTCTAGGGGCCTTGACCTGCGACTCGCGTGGGGGGCCCCTGAGGGCTGCCCCATGCAGGAGAGCCCCTGCGGGGCTCGGGCGGACTTGCCAAGGAGCGGGTCGGCCTGGGCCCAACAAATCTTCGGAAGGGCCTGACAACGGATCGGGCCCACCACACCACCCTCCACCCGGCTACAGGCCGGGTCCGAGCCGGCCCACTATAAGGGCCACTGCACGTCGGTTCCGACAAGACGCAGAGTTCCACCACCACCTCCTCCCTCCTCCCTACTCCTCTTCCTCCTCCTTCTTTTCCTCCTCCTCCTCCTCCTTCTCCTCCTCGTCCTCCTCCTCCTCCTTGTCCTCCTCCTCCTCCTCCTTCTCGCCCCCCTTCTCGCCTCCCTGACCTTCGCCCACGTCTGCTCATCCTGCTGCTGCTGCTGCTGATGCTTCTCCTCGTGGTCCCCCTCCTCCTCCTCCTCCTCCTCATCCTCCTCCTCCTCATGTTTCTCCTCCTCCTCCTCCTCCTCCTCCTCCTCCTCCTCCTCCTCCTCCTCCTCATCATCATTATCCTCCTCCATCTCATCCTCCCCCCACCCCCGTCCGTGATCCTTTCCTGCGACAAGGCCTGGCTGTGTTGCAGAAGCGAGGGAGTGATGGATGAGGAGTGGCGGTGCAAGGATGTGGCCCTGAAGGATGAGCCCCCTGGCGATAGGATATGGATCACAGGGTGAGCCTTCAGGCTATGACGTTCTCGTCCTTCGGGCCCCACCCCTCGGGGCCCCACCCTTGCACCGCCAAGATGGGGAGCGGCGGTGGCCAGCTGGTGCTGCAGACTTCCATAGTCAGTTCGGCTCGGTCTTCAAGCTGAGCAGGCCTTAAGGCTGGGCTCACCGAGCAGCCAGTGAGTAAGCTCCGAGGCCGCAGTAAAAAGCTTCGACCCTCTGTCGAACAGCCTGCTTGGGAGGGCGCGCGCCAGAGGGGGGGGCGCGGACAGTGGGCGGGGGCCTCCTGAGAAGCAGGGAGGGCTTCGGGGAGAAGGCAGAGGGCTTGAGAAGCCCTTCGGGCCTCCAGGGAGCCTTCTTGGAAGCCTCTCTGGGCCCTTCTGGGATCGCCCCATGCGTTCTCGGAAAGGCGCCCCCCCGCGCTACCCCCTCGCCGTGGGCGCCACCTCAGCTGCGGCGTCAGCGGCCCTCGGGCCTCGAGGGCCTCCAGACCTCTAGGTTCTCGAGGTCTGCTCCAGGTCCTCCGCTCGGTGCTCGGACCGCCGAGAGGCTCCTCGTGGCAGCGTCTGGTCAGCCAGACGCTGACCAGACGCTCGAAGTCATCATTCTGGCTCAAAATCCGTAGCCATGTTGGCTCAGGCCGATCTTGTCGGCTCAAGGTTTTGAGTGGCTCAAGCAGCTCTCAAGGGCTCAAGGCACAAGGCATCCTGCTTTCCTGTCCTTCTCTTCTTACCTCGCGCCTTGCCCGGTGTTCAAAAAAAAAAACTTCGAGCGCCTGGTCGGCACGCATCCCGTCCAGTTGGGCAGCGCAAGCGAACGCGATATCGACCGGCGCAGCAGGTCTGAGCTGCCCTCGGCGACCGAGGCCTGTCCAGGTCTTGCCTGCCCCGATGAGCTCTGGATGTGTTCGGTGCACCTGGTCTTGTCGGGTCGGGCGAAAGGGGGGGATTGGGAAAGGGGGGGTTACGAAATTTGCTGCATGCAGCTGGTTTCGGCCTCACCGAAGGGCCAATTCCTCGATACATGGCCGCTCCCGGCGCCGGAAGGCGCTGGAAAAATCAGCTACGTGAGCTGATTCTCAAACCCCCCCTTTGCTACCCCCCCCTTTCGCCCGAACCTGGTCTTGCCCGACCGTCTCGTGCTGTGCACGCGGCTCGGGAGAGCCCCCGGATTGCAGGAGTCGGGCGCCGGGGAGCAGCCACCGAGGCCGCGTCTGCAGTGCGGCGCTGCGTCCGCGCTCCTGGGCACCCGCCTGCTGGCCCTCGGACTTGAGATGTACGATTGGTGTTGCCAAGATTCTGATCCTCCTCCTCCTCCTCCTCCTCCTCCTCCTGCTCCTCCTCCTGCTCCTCCTCCTCCTCCTCCTCCTCCTCCTCCTCCTCCTCCTCCTCCTCCTCCATGACCCCACCTTCGTGTTCATCCATCCCACGCGCGGCGAACACGCATCCGCATCCACGCCCTCGCAGTCCGGATTCCAGGGCGAGATCCTGCGGATACGCGGTCCCACGGATACGTTCGGCGCGGGGCTTCCGCGAGAACATGCACCACAGCACCGAGGTCGAGGCCGTGGGGAACGGATGTGCGTTTTCGCCCACGGCCATCCTGTTGGTTCCCAGCCTTGCTGAGAGGGCCCGCGTTTAGCGCCCCACGGCAGGGGCAGCAGCCGCGCGGCAGCATGGCCCCTCAGAGGCGCCTGGCCAACAAGGCGCCTCCCTTGTGTAGACGCGTGGGGCAACGAGGCAGTCATGCAGAGCGGCGAGGAGAAGGGGATACATACGACCCGCATAGTAAGGATGGGCAATTTCCCCAAAGGTATCCTTGCATCCTCGGTCCATCCTTGGCCACTTTCGTTGGCCGCGCCCCGATCGAGAAGTTCCGAAATGGGCGTCCAAGACGCTTGCATCCTTATCGCGGATCTCTATGATACGGGCCGACTGTATGCCCCATTGGGTGGAACAACAAATAGCGTAAACCTGAACGGTCGGGGGTCCGCGCGGATCTGCTCGGATCGCCGCTGGAGCGCTGCGCGCGCCAGGGGGAGGGTTCCAGCGCCGATCCAGGAACTCGGCGCGGGCCTCCGAGAGTGCATGTGTGTGCAATGCTCGGTTCCTCCTCCTCCTCCTCCTCCTCCTCCTCCTCCTCCTCCTCCTCCTCCTCGGGGGTGGAGTGGGAATGGGAGAGGCGGCGCTTCGTGGAACGAAGGGTTTTGGGGGCTCAGGGTTCAGGCCCTGAGCCCCGAGCCCTAAACCCTAGAGCCTAAACCGGAGGCTGCCTGCGGCAGGTCCAGCACGCCCGTGCTGCCCCAGCGCTCTCGGCGGCGATGTGGCTCGGCGAGCGCACGGGAGGCCGTGGCGTGTGACGCCTCGTGCCCCGAGGCGCGGGAGAGGCCGCGAGGTGCGGTACGACGCCTGTCCGCGCCCTGTCGGGGTGGCAGCCCTACTCGAGAGAGCGAAGGCCAAAGAAGCCAATTCTCAGATGGCCTTACTCTAGGAACCTTGCCAGTCATTGGTGTGATCACCGTCCGACATCTCCCAAGGCGCTGTCTTGTCCTGGTCTTCGTCGCCTGCCTCCTTGTGCTCCACCGTGCCTCCCTTCTGGGGGCCTCCGTGCGGGAGCGTCCCAAGGGCTTCCTGGGCCGTCCTGCGGGGCTACTGGGCAGACACGGTGCCTCCGGAGTCCGTCTGGGGGGGCGCCTCCCTGGGCCCTCTCGGGAGCCCTCCAGGGATCGTCCAGGGCGGTCCCTGAGGCCGCCGCGGGGCCTGCGTGGGCCGTGTGGGGAGTGACTTTGGAGGCCTCTTGGGCCATCTCGAGGGCCGCCTCGGGGCCGTCTTGGGAGCCTCTTGGGCCGTCTTGGCGGACGTCTGGGCGGACGTCTGGGGCTGCCGGAAGCCCAGGAGGGTGAGGCGGCGAAGTTTTGCCTCCCGAAGAGCAGTTCGCCAGAGGGTTCGAAGATCAGGAGGAAAAGAAACACACAGACACAATTAATCCTCGATTCCCCAGAAAATCTGGGAAAATATGGGAAGTGGGGGGGGAAGACAAAAACCCAGAAAAGATGGGAAAAGATGGGGAATCTTTGTATTTGTGTGCATTTATTTGTGTGTCCCAGTTCCCCTACAAAGAGAGGACCACAGAAGAGTCTCATCGGTGGGACGGGGAGCCCGGGAGCGGTCGGTCTGGCGGCCGGTGCGGCAGCCGCTCCGCCTGAGATTCCCTTACAATGTACTTCGCAATCGCCTTCTCTCGCCCCAACGCCGGCTGGCTACATGGTCGGTCTGGATTGTCACAATGTGTTTTTTCTTTTTTATTGAAAAGAACAAAAACAACAAACAACAAAAAAAACAAAAATAATAATATTAAAACAAAAAAGAATATATTATATATATATATATTATATATATATATATATAACAAAAATATAAAAAAAAAAAAAAAAAAAAAAAAAAAAAAAAAAAAAAAAAAAAAAAACGTGCGAGCACGCGGCCGTGCTCGCACTCCTGCCTCACGGCCACGGCCCCCTCGGGCAAAAATATGACGTTGCACGTGGCCGTGCTATTCCGCCCCTGTCGCACAGCCAGGATCCCTCGTGGCAAGAAACGCACGGCGGTGCAGATGGCCAGGTTCTCGCCCCTGTGACGCCGCCACGATCCGCCGTCATGACATGCGCACGGCCGTGCTCTCACCCTTTTGCACACGGCCGCGATCCTTTTTTCGGGGGTGGACAGAACCCCCAACAGTGACACGTCGATTAGTGAATTGTCCGTTTTCGGTTCTCGAGAGGACGCCGTGGCCGTTATTTTCCAGGCCTGCGCACGCCAGGTTTGGGCCTCAGGTCGTTTTCACTAAACCACGTT
>CAUYUJ010003067.1:70000-82496 GCA_963575745.1 Prorocentrum cordatum | reverse complement strand
TTAAAGATTCGTACCCGTGCGTTCCGTTATGCGATTTCTATTCGTAATACTTTGGTTCGTTGTAGTCTTACCCATACCTAACCTGTTCCTGCCATGAACGGGAAGCGCGTGAACGGGAAGAGCTGCGCAAGAACTAACAGCATCGCCGTGATCAAATGTAATATAGGCGAGCTCTCCAAACGCTCACAAAACATACGTATGGGCACGCGCCCCCTGAACTTTCACCAGCATTTCCCTGAGTATCCTCCTCACCCCTCCACATGAGGGGGGCGACGGCGAAAACGACAATCGTGGGAGGAGGAGGAGGCGGAGGAAAACCAGCAGCAGCAGCAACAGCAGGAACAGAGAGTGAGAAGGGGACGGGGGGGACGAGGAAGAGGAGGAACAGCAGGAGGAGGAGGAGGAGGAAGACGAGGCGGAGGAGGAGGAAAGAGAAGGATGAAGAACGAGAGGAAGAGGAGAAGGAGGAGGAGGAGGTGGAGAAGCAAGAATAGGAGGAGGAAGAGGAGGAGAAAGAGAAGGAGAAGGAGAAGGAGAAGGAGAAGAAGGAAGAGAAGGAGGAGCAGGGGGAAGGGGAGGAGGAGGAGGAGGACGACGAGGAGACCAGATGGCTTCGAGGATCCGTCCGAAGGCATGATGTAAGGGATGTCTCGGGCGAAACGCTGATTTCTCAACGAAAATGTTTAAAAAAACACGTGTTTGTCAATATTTTCGTGTGGGGTCATCCGAGATCGCTCTGGAAAGATGCCTTACCAGAGCTCGGCCGGCTTCCCATGGATTCGAAGATGTCTCTGGCGAATCGCCCATTTTCGAGGAACCGACAATTAGGCGAGCGAACTCAAGATCCCTGTTGATTGGGGATGTCGAACGAAACGCCCATGTTTAGCAAAAGACGTCTTAAGATACGGCCCAAAAATTGTCGATGTTGTGAGGAGGTCTCGAGCGATATGCTCATGTTGGGAACCCTTGTTTTCCTGACATGAACGGGAAGCGCGTGAAAGGGAAGAGTTGCGCAAGAACTTGCAGCATCATCGTGGTCAAACCTTTCTGAACGGGAAGCGCGTGAAAGGAAGAGTTGTGCAAAAATCTTGCAGCGTCATCGCGATCACATATGTTATAGGCGAGCTCCCCAAACGCCCACAAACGATACGCATGGACACGCGCCCCCCGAACTTTCACAAGCAGTTCCCTGATTATCCTCCTCACCCCTCCACATGAGGACGACGACGACCGTGAGAGGGGAAGGAGGAGGAGGAGAAGGAGGAGGAGGAGGAGGAGGAGGACCAGCAGCAGCAGCAACAGCAGGAACAGAGGGTGAGGAGGACACGGGGAGGAGGACGAGGAAGAGGAGGAACAGGAGCAAGAGGAGGAGGAAGGCGACGCGGAGGAGGAGGAATGAGAAGGATGAAGAACGAGAGGAAGAGGAGGAGGAGGAGGAGGAGGAGGAGGAGGAGGAGGAGGTGGAGAAGCAAGAACAGGAGGAGGAGGTGGAGAAAGAGAAGGAGGAGGAGGAGGAGGAGGAGGAGGAGGAGGAGCAGGAGGAAGAGGAAGAAAAAGAGAACTGATGGCTTCGAGGGCCCGTTCGAAGGCATTGTGCATGAGAAGTCTCGAATGAAACGCTGATTGTTAAACGAAAATGTTAGAAACACGTGGGTGCGTCAACATGTTCGCTTCTTGGGCCATCTTGGGGGCCATCCGAAATCGCCCCGAATGCCTTGCAAGAGCTCTGTCGGCATCCTACGCGTTCGAGGATGTCTCTGGCGAATCGCCCATTTTCGAGAAACCGTACAGTAGGCGAGCGATTTGAAGATCCCGAATTGTTGATGATGTCCCAAGCGAAACGCCCAGCATTAGCAAAACACGTCTTAAGATACGACCCCCAACTTCACGATTGCGCGAGGATGTCTCGAGCGAAACGCTCATTTGGGAAACCGTTCCTGACATGAACGGGAAGCGCGTGAAAGGGAAGAGCTGCGCAAGAACTTGCAGCACCACCGCGATCAAATGCAATACAAGCGAGCCCTCCAAACGCTCACAAAGGATACGCATGGACACGCGCCCCCCGAACGTGTACAAGCATCTTCCTGGTTATCCCCCTCACTCCTCCGCATGAGGAGGACGACGGCGAAAACGACAATCGTGGGAGGAGGGGGAGAAGGATGAGGAAGAGGAGGAGGAGGAAGAGGAGGGGGAGGAGGAGGAGGAGGAGGAGGAGGAGGAGGCGGATGGGGAGGAGGAGGAGGGGAGGAGGACGAGGAGGAGGAGGACCAGCAGCAGCAGCGTCGAAGCACAAACGCAGCGGGCGCTCCCGTAGCGACCGCCCCTGCGAGGCCGCCAGCACCCCGACGCTGGGCGCGGCACCCCCAGGGGGCGGGCCGCGCCCGTGGGTCTGCGCAATCGCCGCCCAAGGCGCGGCGCCCATCCCCTGGCAGGGCCACCTGGGCGCCGATTACCCCCAGGGGCGGTTGGGGGGGGGAGAAAACACCGCTCCCCCAGCTGCCAGCGCCGATGGCTGGCAGCAAGGAATGAGAACCTCCGCGGCGCGCTCGCCGCGCGCGCGAAGCCGAGCCGCCGCGATGCGGGATCCCAGCGGCGGTCAAGCAAACAAACAAACAGCGCTGGCAGCGCCGCGCGGCGCGGCGCGCGGCCCGGTGACACGCCCGCCGGCGAAGAATAATACCGCGCGTGCCTTGCGCGCGCAACGATCCTAGTCTGAGAAGGAGAAGGACGCGGCCATGCGCGGGTCCCCCTTTTCGACTCCGAGGCCCTCCGACGGCACCCGAAGGGCGAACGCGAAAGCCGCGACGAAAATACCCCGGGTGGCCTCGTCGGGCACGCGCGCAAGCATGTCGACTAAGAGCCGATGGCCGATCGCGGGTTTCGGCTCCGACTCGTCGCGCAGGGGCTTGCGCACGGCGGCGCGCGCGCCGCTCGCCTCCGCGCTGTCGAAAAGCACTGCAGTCAAGGCGCAGTAGCCTGCAGGCCTTGAGGACCTGCGCATTGTAATTGCCCACAGCGCGTGCTCAGATAGGGATGGCGGCAGCGCGTCTTTGTCGCGCTTGCCAAGAACCTTGCCGGCGAACGCAAAGTAATTGCGCAGGGCGCTGCGCCACGTGCCGGAGGAGGAAGACGAGGCGGAGGAAGAGGAAAGAGGAGGAGGAAGAACAAGAGAAGGAGGAGCAGGAGGAGGAGGAGAAGCAAGAACAGGAGGAGGAAGAGGAGGAGGAGGAGGAGGAGGAGGAGGAGGAGGAGAAGGAGAAGGAGAAGGAGGAAGAGGAGGAGGAGCAGGAGGAGGAGGAGGAGGAGGCGACCAGATGGTTTCGAGGGCCCGTTCGAAGGCATTATGTGAGGGATGTCTCGAGTGAAACGCTGATTTGTCAACGAAAATGTTAAAAACACGTGCGTTTTTCCATATTGTCGCTTCTTGGGCCATCTTGGGGGTCATCCGAGACCGCTCCGAAAAGATGCCTTACAAGAGCTGTGTCGGCATCCCATTTGTGTTCGAGGATGTATCGGGCGAAACGCCCATTTTCGAGGAACCGAGAAGTAAGACGTCGATTTCGACAACCCGATTGTTTGATGATGTCCCGAGCGAAACGCCCAGTATTAGCAAAACACGTCTTAAGATACGACCTCCAACTTCACGATTGTGTGAGGATGTCTCGAGCGAAACGCTCAAAACCTGTCCTGACATGAACGGGGAGCGCGTGAAAGGGAAGAGTTGCACAAGAACTTGCAGCATCATCGTGATCAAATGTAATATAGGCGAGCTCTCCGAACGCCCACAAAGGATATGTATGGGCACGCGCCCCCCGAACGTTTACAAGCATCTTCCTGGTTATCCCCCTCACTCCTCCGCATGAGGAGGACGACGGCGAAAACTACAATCGTGGGAGGAGGGGGAGGAGGATGAGGAGAAGGAGGAGGAGGAGGACGAGGAGGAGGGGGAGGAGGAGGAGGAGGAGGAGGAGGAACAGGAGCAGGAGGAGCAGGAGGAGGAGGAGGCGGACCAGCAGCAGCAGCAGCAAGAGCAGGAACAGAGGGTGAGGAGGGGACGGGGAGGAGGACAAGGAAGAGGAGGAACAGGAGCAGGAGGAGGAGGAGGAAGACGAGGCGGAGGAGGAGGAAAGAGAAGGAGGAAGAACGAGAGGAGGAGGAGGAGGAGAAGGACGAGGAGGAGGAGGTGCAGAAGCAAGAACAGGAGGAGAAAGAGGAGGAGAAGGAGGAGGAGGAGAAGGAGAAGGAGAACGAGACGGAGGAGGAGGAGGAGGAGCAGGAGGAAGAGGAGGAGGAGAAGGAGGAGACCTGATGGCTTCGAGGGCCCGTTCGAAGGCATTTTGTAAGAGATCTCTCGAATGAAACGCTGATTGTTCAACGAAAATGTTAAAAACACGTGCGTTTTTCCATATTGTCGCTTCTTGGGCCATCTTGGGGGTCATCCGAGATAGCTCCGAAAAGATGCCTTACAGGAGCTCTGTCGGCATCACATTTGTTCGAGGATGTCTCGGGCGAAACGCCCATGTTCGAGGATCCGAAAATTAGCCGAAAGGTTTCGAGATCCCGATGTGTGGAGGATGTCTCGAGCGAAACGCCCATGTTTAGCAAGATACGTCTTCACGATTGTGTGCGGATGTCTCGAGCGAAACGCTCATTGTGGGAACCTTTCCTGACATGAACGGGAAGCGCGTGAAAGGGAAGAGTTGCGCAAGAACTTGCTGCATATCGTGATCAAATGTAATATAGACGAGCTCTCCGAACGCTCACAAAGGATACGTATGGACACGCGCCCCCCGCACGTTTACAAGCATATTCCTGGTTATCCCCCTCACTCCTCCGTATGAGGAGGACGACGGCGAAAACTACAATCGTGGGAGGAGGGGGAGGAGGAGGAGGAGGAGGAGGAGGAGGAGGAGGAGGAGGAGGAGGAGGAGGGGGGAGGAGGAGGAGGAGGAACAGGAGGAGGAGGCGGACCAGCAGCAGCAGCAGCAGCAAGAGCAGGAACAGAGGGTGAGGAGGCGACGGGTAGGAGGACGAGGAAGAGGAGGAACAGGAGCAGGAGGAGGAGGAAGTCGAGGCGGAGGAGGAGGAAAGAGAACGAGGAAGAACGAGAGGAGGAGGAGGAGGAGGAGGAGGAGGAGGAGAAACGGGAGGAGGAGGAGGAGGAGGAGGAGATGCAAGAACAGGAGGAGGAAGGGGAGGAGAAGGAGGACGAGGAGGAGGAGAAGGAGAAGGAGAAGGAGAAGGAGAAGGAGAAGGAGAAGGAGAAGGAGAAGGAGAAGGAGAAGGAGGAAGATGAGCAGGAGGAAGAGGAGGAGGAGGAGACCAGATGGCTTCGAGCGCCCGTTCGAAGGCATTTTGTAAGGGATGTCTCGAGTGAAACGCTGATTGTTCAACGAAAATGTCAAAAACACTTGGGATTTTCAGTATGGCCGCTTCTTGGGCCATCTTGGGAGTCATCCGAGATAGCTCCGAAAAGGTGCCTTACAGGAGCTCTGTCGACATCCCATGTGGTCGAGGATCCCTCGGGCGAAACGCCCATTCTCGAGGAACCGAAAATTAGCCGAGCGGTTTCGAGATCCCGAAGTGTGGAGGATGTCTCGAGCGAAACGCCCATGTTTAGCAAAAGACGTCGTAAGATACGACCCCCAACTTCACGATTGTGTGAGGATGTCTCGAGCGAAACGCGCAGTTTGGGAATATTTCCTGACATGAACGGGAAGCGCGTGACAGGGAAGAGTTGCGCGAGAGCTTGCAGCATCATCGTGATCAAATGTAATATAGACGAGATCTCCGAACGCTCACAAAGGATACATATGGACACGCGCCCCCCGAACGTTTACAAGCATCTTCCTGGTTATCCTTCTCGCTCCTCCGCATAAGGATGACGACGGCGAAAACGACAATCGTGAGAGGAGGGGGAGGAGGGGGAGGGGGAGGAGGAGGAGGAGGAGGAGGAGGAGGAGGAGGAGGAAGAGGAGCGGGAGGAGGAGGAGGAGCAGGAGGAGGAGGAGGAGGAGGGAGAAGGGGGGGGGGAGGAGGGGGGGGAGGGAAGGGAGGGAGGAGGAGGAGGAGGAGGAGGAGGAGGGGGGGGAGGAGGAGGAGGAGGAGGAGGAGCAGGGGGAACAGCAGCAGCAGCAGCAAGAGCAGGAACGGAGGGTGAGGAGGGGACGGGGAGGAGGACGAGGAAGAGGAGGAACAGGAGCAGGAGGAGGAGGAAGACGAGGCGGAGGAGGAGGAAAGAGAAGGAGGAAGAAGGAGAGGAGGAGGAGGAGGAGGAGAAGCAAGAACAGGAGGAGGAAGACGAGGAGGAGGAGAAGGAGGAGGAGAAGGAAAAGGAGAAGGAGAAGGAGAAGGAGCAGGAGGAAGAGGAGGAGGAGGAGGAGAAGGAAACCAGATGGCTTCGAGGACCCGTCCGAAGGCATGTGTTGGAGGATGTCTCGAGCGAAACGCTGATTTTTCAACGGCAATGTTAAGAACACTTGGGTTTTTCGATATTGTCGCTTCTTGGGCCATCTTGGGGGTCATTCGAGATCGCTCCGAAAAGATGCCTTACAAAAGCTGTGTCGGCATCCCATTTGTTCGAGAATGTCCCGGGCGAAACGCCCATTTTCGAGGATCCGATAATTAGGCGAGCGATTTCGCGATCTCCATGTGTGGAGGATGCCTCGAGCGAAACGCCCATTTCTAGCCAAATACGTCTTGAGATACGACCCCCAACGTCACGATGTTGTGAGGATGTTTTGAGCGAAACGCTCAGTTTGGGAACCTTTCCTGACACGAACGGGAAGCGCGTGAAAGGGAAAAGTTGCGCGAGAGCTTGCAGCATCATCGTGATCACATGTACTAAAGGCGAGCTCTACGAACGCTCACAAAGGAAACGTATGGACACGCGCCCCCCGAACGTTTACAAGCATATTCCTGGTTATCCCCCTCACTCCTCCGCATGAGGAGGACGACGGCGAAAACTACAATCGTGGGAGGAGGGGGAGGAGGATGAGGAGGAGGAGGAGGAGGAGGGGGAGGACGAGGAGGAGGAGGAGGAGGAGGAGGAGGAGGACCAGCAGCAGGAGCAGCAGAAAGAGCAGGAACAGAGGGTGAGGAGGGGACGGGGAGGAGGACGAGGAAGAGGAGGAACAGGAGCAGGAGGACGAGGAGGAAGACGAGGCGGAGGAGGAGGAAAGAGAAGGAGGAAGAAGGAGAGGAGGAGGAGGAGGAGGAGGAGGTGGGGAAGCAAGAACAGGAGGAGGAAGAGGAGGAGGAGAAGGAAAAGGAGAAGGCGAAGGAGGAAGAGGAGGAGGAGCAGGAGGAAGAGGAGGAGGAGGAGGAGGAGACCAGATGACTTGGAGGACCCGTCCGAAGGCATGTGTTGGAGGATGTCTCGGGGGAACGCTGATTGATCAACGAAAATGTTAAAAACACGTGTTTTCCATATGTTCGCTTCTTGGGCCATCGTGGGGGGTCATCCGAGATCGCTCCGAAAAGATGCCTTATAAGAGCTGTGTCGGCATCCCATGTGTTTCGAGGATGCCTCGGGCGAAACGCCCATGTTCGAGGATCCGAAACTTAGGCGAGCGATTTCGCGATCTCCATGTTTGGAGGATGTCTCGAGCGAAACGCCGATGGTTAGCAAAAGACGTCTTAAGATACGACCCCCAACTTCACGAGTGTGTGAGGATGTCTCGAGCGAAACGCGCAGTTTGGGAACCTGTTCTGACATGAACGGGGAGCGAGCGCGTGAAAGGGAAGAGTTGCGCAAGAGCTTGCAGCATCATCGTGATCAAATGTAATATAGGCGAGCTCTCCAAACGCTCACAAAGGATACGTATGGACACGCGCCCCCCGAACGTGTACAAGCATCTTCCTGGTTATCCTCCTCACTCCTCCGCATTAGGAGGACGACGGCGAAAACGACAATCGTGGGAGGAGGGGGAGGAGGATGAGGAGGAGGAGGAGGAGGAGGAGGAGGAGGGGGAGGAGGAGGAGGAGGAGGAGGAGGAGGAGGACCAGCAACAGGAGCAGCAGCAAGAGCAGGAACAGAGGGTGAGGAGGGGACGGGGAGGAGGACGAGGAAGAGGAGGAACAGGAGCAGGAGGAGGAGGAAGGCGAGGCGGAGGAGGAGGAAAGAGAAGGAGAAACGAGGAGGAGGAGGAGGAGGAGAAGGAGGAGGAGGAGGAGGTGGTGGTGGAGAAGCAAGAACAGGAGGAGGAAGAGGAGGAACAGGAGAAGCAGAAGGAGAAGGAGAGAGAGGAGGAGGAGCAGGAGGAAGAAGAGGAGGAGGAGGAGGAGACCAGATGGCTTCGAGGGCCCGCTCGAAGACATTTGTTGGAGGATGTCTCGAGTGAAACGCTGATTGTTCAACGAAAGTGTTTGAAACACATGGGTTGTTCAATAGTTTCGCTTCTTGGGCCATCGTGGGGGTCTTCCGAGATCGCTCCGGAAAGATGCCTTACAAGAGCTCTGTCGGCATCCCATTGTTTCGAGGATGTCTCGGGCGAAACGCCCATGTTCGAGGAACAGAAAATTAGGCGAGCGATTCCAAGATCCCGATTGTTTGAGGATGTCCCGAGCGAAACGCCCATGTTTGACGTCTTTAGATACGACCCCCAGCTTCTCGATGTTGTGACCAACAGGCTGACTGTCGTCTGACTGACAGAAGCAAGCACGGCGGCCTCCTGCCCAGCGCAGACGGCCGCGGCCCCGTCGGCGGCACGCTCAGCGGCAAGGGCGCGGCGTCGAGGAGGCAAGCGCTCAGCCCTGCCATAGCGCCACCGCTCACTATGACGCCCAACCTCTCGAACAGCGGCCACTTGCCAGTCGGCCTCGCAGGCGCCGAACCCCCACGGGGAGGCGCCAACGCGAAAGGGGGACCACTGGGTACGGAGGTCACGCCACAATAGAGGAGTGACACCATCCCAGGCCATGAGCTCCCGCACCACCACCTGCGGCCAGGGGGGCACCTCGCGATTGCAACACTGCCGGATGAGACGGAAGCTCACCTCAAAGATGCCGAGGCCCCCCTGCGCGCGCGCGCCACAAGGATGACGCGGTCCAGCACGCGCTAAGCGTCACGGCCGCTGGCGCGACCGCGCCGGAGCAGTCCGCGCGCGGCCAGACGCGCGCGCCACGAGCGCGCGGCCGACCCAGAGCGGCGCCCAGCCGGGGTGACCACCCCAGCACGGCACACTCGCCCTCGTTGTCACCGAGGTGCGACTCGCGGGTCGCCACAAGCCCGCGCCGACTAGACTCCGCCATCACACGGGAGACGGAATCGCGCACCACGTCTACGTCGTAGCCTATGCCCACGGATTTGTCGACGCACTCCAAGTGGCACTCGGGGCCCAGCATCGGCGCGGGGCGCCATCACGAAGACGGGCGCCGTCGCCGCGGCCAGCAGCCTCGGCAGCCTGCCCCACGGTGGACCGACACCACCAGATGGCCCAAGACCAGCCCATCGGCACCACCCTCAGCCACAGGCAGAGGTCGGCGGAGGCCTCGACACAAGCCGCCCCGAGGCTGACGATGCCCAGGGGGCCCCGGGGAAAACTTCATTTGAACGGCGACAGTCCGCCGCCATGCGGAGACGACCGCCTCTGCGCTTGACAAAATAAATCTCGGCCCTCACGCCATCCCCCAGGTGGACGTCAACGGGCGCCGCTCATACAGCAACTGAACAGAACTGGACAAGCGCCAACGATCGCGGAAAAGAAGGTCGGAATCATAATCAGGCACGGAGCTATGCCGGAGACGCGCGGCAGCCTCGCGCGGGCCAAGCACGCTTTGCAGAACGAACGCACTGTTCGACCTCGGCTTGCCCGCCTCCCCCCCCACCCCACCCCACCCCATCCCACCCCACCCCACCCCACCCCACCCACCCACCCACCCACGCACGCACGCACGCACACGCACACACACACACACACACACACACACACACACACACACACACACACACACACACACACACACACACACGCACACACACACACACACATCCGCCAGGGGCACGGGCGCCGAGCTGACATCAGGCAAGGAGAGGAGCGCGGGGTCGTAGCTCCCGAGGGGCGACTCAGGCGCCCCCGGCCACGCGAAGCTGCGCCAGCACTTCTGCGGGGAAAAAGACGAGGGCGGAGCACCTGGATACCTCGCGGACTTGTCGACACGGGAAAAGCACTTGTTCTGAGCCAGCGATGGCCCCGCGCAAGATAGGTCACGACCACATGTCAACGAAGGGTCACTAAGCCAAGTAAGGGCGCTCGCGCACTGGAGAACATCGTTACAGACACCACGCCTCCGACCGATTCTCTGCCTCGCGCCTCTGGCGAACTCGGCCGCAGCAGCCTTGTTCAGCGGCCCCTCGGCGAAGGGATACGGTAGGGGGAAGGTGTCCTGGGGCCGACGTCTGCCAGAGTAGAGGACGTCTTGGGCGCGGGTAGGCTCGCAGTTGGAGCCCGAACGGAGGGGTGGAGCACTCGTGCTGACACCCTCTCCGACGCCAACACGGCCGCGCAGCTGAGCCATTGTAGCGCCTGGACTCCCGTTCTTCGCGGGCCAAGCGCAACTCCACGTGCAACTTCACTTCGTGTTCGACATCGCCGCAAGCTGCTCGACCAACTCGGGAGACACCATCAGGGATGACGCGGACCTCGAGACTCCTAGGAAAACCCGCCTGATCCTCCAAACACATCTCCCCACCGACGCCTTCGCCCTCGGCCTTCTCGGCCTCGTCCCACCGCGCAGATGCCATGGTCCAGACCCTCCTGTACTTCACCACACTGCTGGTCAAGTTCGTCCCGTCGAAGAGGTCTCTGAAGGTGGCTGCTCAGACTTGCTGGCACAACTGACGACGCTCCTGAACCCCACAGCCCGTAGCCCCCAACAACCAGATCTGGTGGAAGTGCTCGGGATGGCCGTCGATCCCGAGGCCCCCCTTCAGCAGGTAGTCCATGCACCTGGCCAAACTCCCCGGCCCAGGCAGAGGTGAGTCGGATCCGACGTTTTCCTGGCGCATCATCTCGATCATCTGCTGCCTCGGCACGTCCCTGTGGTTCAGGACGTCGCGGCCGAGAGGGGGAGGATCCTCGCGTCCACGTCGACCGAGCTTCTGAAGAGAACCTCCAACACCACAGGCTCCTCGAGGAAAACCTGGTCGCTGGGCAGCATATGGATGTCGCGGCTCCGCTGCGCGCGGAGGTTCACCAGCAGACCCAGGTTGCCGATCGTCCGCGCCCGGCGGCGGCACTCGGCCATGGCGTTGTGCTCCGCCTCCGCCGTCAGCTCGCCCAGCTCAACGTCGGCGGGCTCCGGGAGGAACCGATACACCTCACCTGGTCGGCCACGATCCCCAGTAGAGGCGGGTCTGGGGCGCCAAACCCAGCCGCCTGCACATTTGGGTAATAGGCGAAGGCCACGATGTACAGGTCCCCAACCGCGGTGCAAATGACGTGGTCAGCTGCCGACAGCGCCACCCATTCCCGATTCAAATGCTGGTGCCACACCCCCACGACGGCGTAGAAGACGTATGCCCATCGAGTCGTCCCGAAAGCCGCCCTCGTCCAGGCCCACGTAGCCAAGGCTGCGAGGACGCGCGTCGCGTCGCGGCGCCGCACAGCATCACCCCAAGCAGGCCGCGGTGACCCGAAGCCGATCGCGCCGCCCAGCAGCAGGGAGGCCAGCGAACGCACGTCCAGCCACGCATCGGTCACAGCGCTCGGAG
The DNA here is from genome assembly GCA_963575745.1 of Prorocentrum cordatum. Lineage (NCBI taxonomy): Eukaryota > Dinophyceae > Prorocentrales > Prorocentraceae > Prorocentrum > Prorocentrum cordatum. Next base: position 70,783 of record CAUYUJ010003067.1, on the reverse strand, counting down.
CCGCCGCGCTGGCCGCCGCCCCCAGAGCGCCAGTGGCTGCCGCGGGCTCCGGCACTGCACACGCCGCACACGCGGGGCAGGCGGGCGCCGGGCAAGGGGCAGCCGCTGGGCAGGTCACAGCCGCCGCCTCCGCGCACGGCGGGATCGCAGGGCACTGCAGTGAGCACCCAGGACAAGGCGCGGGAGCGCCACACGCCAAGGATCGGGTGGGGCACGGAGGGCTGGATGGCACCTGTGGGCACCTGGTGAGGTGGGATACCACCCTCGTCCAAGCGTGGTTAGTGAGCCTCTCCCACATAACTCAAGACTTGCGCGACATCAAACGGCGGCGGACCCAAAGAGAGCAACAAAAACCCGTGAGATCACGACAGTCATCATCATCAGCATCAGCATCAGCATCAGCATCAGCATCATCATCATCATCATCATCATCATCATCATCATCATCATCATCATCATCATCATCATCATCATCAGCATCATCATCATCATCATCATCATCATCATCATCATCATCATCATCATCATCATCATCATCATCATCATCATCATCATCATCATCATCATCATCATCATCATCATCATCATCATCTCATCATCCTCATCATCATCATCATCATCATCATCATCCTCCTCGTCGTCGTCGTCGTCATCATCATCATCATCATCATCATCACACCCATCACCATCATCACTCATCATCATCATCACCACCACCACCACCACCATCATCATCATCATCATCATCATCATCATCATCATCATCATCATCGTCGTCGTCGT
>CAUYUJ010003067.1:47500-67500 GCA_963575745.1 Prorocentrum cordatum | reverse complement strand
AACGCCATCCTGAACGACGGAGGCCAAACACCGATCCGAAAATGAGGCCCACGCTGCAGCGGGAGCACGATTCGGAACGATTCGGGAGCAGAAATGAGGCCGGCGCCTCAACGAGAGCAGCATTTTGGGAAAAAATGACGCCGGCGCCTCAGCGAGAGTCGTTTCCCGGGATTTCCCGGGAATCCTGTGTAAAAAAACAGTACGCGGAGGGTGCGCGGCCATCACCCGGACGCCATCAGGGGAAGAGGGAGAGTATTTTCATATTGAGTAATTGTAGAACGAGGGCGAAGAGGAGGAGGCAGCAGAGGAAGAGGAGGGAAGAGGAGGGCGAGGAGGGGGAGGAGGAGGTAGAGAGAGGAAGAGGGGGAGGAGGAGACGACGATAGGGGTGCGGGGCAGAACCGGAGCAGGAGGAGGTGGAGGGGGGAGGATGGGGGAGGAAGGGGGAGAGTGGCAGGGACGAGCTAGGTGCACAAGCGTCACATCTAACGTCCTACCCCTCCCTCCCATCCCTTACTATTGCGTAGATCTCATCTCTATTCGCAGAGTCGGATGTCGAACAGAGCAATGATACCGAGAGGGTACGCGAGGCATAGCATAGCGTCGAGGACGCGGATAATTTCGACAACAGGATCAGAGGGATACCAGAAATGGCACAGGACGGGAAATGAAAATGAACGGCTTGGAAAGCGCGAAGCGCAAAATGAGGTCAGCGCTGCAGCGGGAGAACGATTTAGAAGAACAAAAAACCGCGGAAATGAGACCAGCGCTGTAGTGGGAGCACGATTTGGAAGGACTGGAAGCGCGGAAACGAAGACAACGCTGCACTAGGAGCACTACTTGTAAGAACCGAAACAACGAAATGAAGTCAGCGCTACAGCGGGAACATTATTTGGAAGGACTGAGAACGGGAAAATGGAGCCAGTGCCGTAGCTGGAGCGCCATTCTGAACGGATTGAAAACGTTCGGACTAGAAAAACACATTTTAATGATCAATTCAGCGGCATCCTGTAAAAAACAATACGCGGAGGAGGCCAGGAAACCTCATAGGCGTTTTCGGGGGACTGAGGAGAATAGTATCCATTTGTGCAATTGTGGAGGGGGCAAGGAGGACGAGGGACCCCGTATATTCCAGATAACGACGAGGACTCCGAGAACGAAGCGCCAGGCCAACGGAAAGAATACCCGCGTGGACGCTAGACAGTGTAGCTGCGCGAGCAGATGGGAAGGGGGAGGGAGGAGGGGAGGGATAGAGGGGAGAGGAGGAGGAGGAGGAGGACGACGACGACAAGGCGATTATGTTAGGCAACGGCTTCCACTAGTGTGCGCCGAGTAACTATTGACCCGCCACCAGTTAAAGCCAGGACTCGTGCGCAACCTATTGATAAAAATGGGTTTTGAAGCCGTACCTAATTCAGCCCTGGAGGTGAGGGAGGAGGTCAAGAAAAGGGAGAGTCAGAGCTCCCGGATCTCGGCCGTCAAGCTGTCGTTGCCCGCGGCTGGCCCGAAGATAGCCCCGAATGCGATGGGCTGCCAGACCCCGCGCACCCGCCACACCACTACGATGGCGGCTGCGGTGGCCCCATATTCCAGGTTGTGTCCCCCATCGCTACGTCAAAGGACGTGGAGGGGTTGATTAGACAACGAATGACGGAATTAACAAGGAGTAGGACGAGGATCCGAGCGCTGCTAGCCTCCACGCTTAGCCTGGCCAACGTCAAAGGAAGAAAGAGGAGGAGGAAGAGGAGGAGGAAGAGGGTACGAACGCTGCGAGCCTCGATGCTAATAGTCTGGCCAGCGCCACAGGAGAAGGAGGAGGCGGATGAGGATCCGAGCGGCGAGCCTCGATGCTTAGGTTCTGGCCAATGAAAAAAAAACAGGAGGAGGAGGCAGAGGAGGAGGAGGAGGGTGTATGAGAACACGACTGGATGGGGCATGCCCCCCTCTCCGCAGGGCAAAACACACCTAACCCTCGTTAGGCTGATCGAAGAAATCGTCCAAGGAAAGGTTCCTCGTTAGGTTCCTCGCTACGCTCCTCCTAGGCCTGACCGAAAGCTGCAGCCTCCGAAGGGGACGAGAAACGATGGAGCTGGGCCACAGCACATCCTGCTCGTCCAGTGCAGCTCTCTCGTGGCGTACGAAACTCTGATTAGCAGGAGAAGGAGGAGGACGAGGAGGCGGACGAGGAGGCGGAGAAAGAGGAGGAGGTGGAGGAGGAGAATGAGCACAGCGCGCAAAAGCTGGCGGCTGCACGGGCGCGCGCGCGCAAACAAACGTGTCTTGCTTGCCCCAGGGGCAAGGAAGCAAGAAACCGGTAGGGGCCTGGGGCTGGTCGGGCCGATCGCGGGGCCCGACGCGCAGCAGCCCGGGCCGAGCGCGAGGCAGCGCAGAAGGGGCCCGAATAACAGCGAGCAGGAAAGGAGAACTACGGTCCGGCGTTGACACGACTGGGTTGGTTGATTAGGATCTGGTTTAGTGATGTGTCCCTGGGGGCGCCCCCCCACCCCACCCGAAGAAAAAACAGATAGTGCCGACGTGGTGTTTAATGATTCTGGCCCGTTCTTGGAGTTTCAAAGCCCACTAGCTCCCCTTACCCAGGGTCCTGGCTATACCAGACATGGGCGGCGATGGCGAAAACGCGTGCGAACACCAGACAAGCAAGCACGCAAGCTGCACGCGTGCGCACCGCGCACGGGGCGCTGGCGCTGGCCAGAGACCCCGCGCGCCGTGCGGGCCCCCGCCCGAGAGGACGCGGCACATCCCTTCACCGCGACGCATCGAAAAAACGAATCCATCACGCGCCGCTCCGAGAGCCGTGCCCGTGGACCCCAGGAGCGGTGGATGCGGATGGTTGCCCGCCCCCGCGAGCGGGAAGATGGCCGTATATCGATGTCGCTTGCCCAGGAACCCGGGATGGGACTCAAGAGGCTGTGGATATGGATACTTCATGACCGCGCACGTGAAACTCCCCATCATTGTTGTGCATCGCCACCACACATCATCCATCATCCGTCGTAGCAAAAGCGAGAATCCGATCCCGCGCCCTTGAACACCCCGCCCCGCTTGCGAAAGGCGTGCTTCATGCAGAAAACAAAAAGCATGCAACGTGGGAATGCAAATAATGAGCTCACCCTCACCTGTACTGATACACCAAACCTCGAACGGATGCCAAATACTAGGCCTGAGAATCCGTCGAAAACATACCTGGCATGACATGCGAAACACGCCCCAATCTAGAAGGAATGGTCGACAGAATCTGTCCACTTCGTTCTCGGACGCCCGATTCTGTGCGAACCTTCTGTGCGCCAGCACACGGCTTGACATGACCATCCGTGCTTCTCGGTGCAAACGCTAGACCAGATTTCCCAACGAGTAAAGTCCACGACCTTGAGCCGATCAGATATTCTGTAACAACTTGTTCTACTCTATGTTTGCATTGACGCCCGGCCCCTTCCCAAGACTCGTGGTCAGCTTCTCGCAGCCCAATGAACCGTCGTAACATGTGTTCCCGGCGACTACATATTAGTGCTCTTTGTCATGCAGTCAGCGGCGTTGTGGCCAGACTGCACACGGCTATGGGCACGGCGACGTTAACGAATAACTTCAGACGCCTCTTCACTGACACGCTCTTGTTGACGAAGATTGTCTTGAACAAGTTCCAATTGGACCATGCATGTTGCGCTCGATAGCACTAGCTTGCACTCGCCACGTTCTGAGATGTCGGTGGAAACGTTTCCTCGGGCACGTGCCCAAGTCTGTTTTCAACACCATGGGCAGACTCCAACCATCTAGTTGCAGTATCATAGGTTCATCGGATGAGGCAGTAGCATGGTCATGTGTGCCCAAATTGGTTTTGTTCGCATTCAAATGAACACCGCTCTGGTACAACTCCTGTCGGAGAGCGGCAAGCATGTGATAAATGTCTGCCGGACAAAGGCCGCAACAAAACACGTGGGTGCATAGCGCACCACCAACAGCTCGGACACCCCGTGGTCGGGCCCCACGCCTTGGACGCGGTTCTTTTTTAATCGGCCGAGTGCTTCCTTAAAACCTGCGTTGGACAGGAGCGAGCTCAAAACGTACCCCTGTTTGGCCCCCTGACTGATGTCGAACTGTTTGCTGCCGTGAACCGTCCCAAACTGACCAAAACACACATCGGATAGCAGAGGAAGATACCCCGGATGAACTCCTTGAGAAAAAAGGGCGTCGCATAATGCTGGATGCCCAATTCAATCGAACGCTTTGGTAAGGTCCTCTGTGATAACCCACACGTTTCGGCCCCGCTCCCGGAATTTCCACGTATTTCTCAAGGACTACGAAAGCATTGCCGGCCGATTTCCCCTGCCGGAAACCGACCTGATCAGTGGCCTGTTGAACACCGAACTTTGGTTGGATGCGTCCAAGAATGAGTCCCACTTGCATTGTGCACGTTATTTTCAGCAAAGCGATCAGCCTGCTAATCTTGACGTCCTTCCGCGGGCCACTCTTATGAAGCATTGTGCACATGGTTTCGTGCCAGCTGGGATCGAGGTCCCCTGTCTGAAGCACGTTGCTGAAACAAAAAAAAAGGACATGTCAACAGCCTTTCGCCGCAATATAAAACATCTCGAGGGTGATACCGTTTTTGTCTGCGCGCTTGCCCTTTCGCCATTATCCATAAATCAAACTACAACTCGATCATCGTGAACGGCTGGATGCTGTAAAACCTTATATTGCAATAAGTGCGAGACCACTTCGCACGAGTCGCCGATAAGCCTGTTAGGAATTGTTTTCAGCGGCTTCCGGAATTCATCTGCAGCGACGGGGTATATCCGGGAGTTCTGCCCGGGATTCATGTGGATTGCTGGGACGTGCTTAATGCAAAGAAAACCGCCGCACCCTTGGGATTCATCGGCGTGTGAGATGCCTCCCCTAACCCCTCCCCGGGAGCCCGGTCTGGTCGATTTGGAGGGGCGGGGGTCTATCTGGGCCGGCCCAAAAGAGTACTATACCCCAGCAACTCTGCCAGAGGGCATCGAGGGCCCGATATCATGCCAGGAGGACCCCAAGAGACCCCCAAAACAATCCAAAGAGGGCCCCGAGTCGCAGAAACACCGTTCCAAGGTGCCCAAAAAGGCCTCCAAACGGCCCAGGGCGCCTCCCATACGCTCCAAGAGGGCCCCAAGAGCCCTAAATCATTGATTTGCTATGTATTCCTTCAGGTTTTTGCTCTTCTCGCGTTTCGGGCATCGGCCACTCGAAGTCGCCCCACGAGGCCCCAAACACCGTCCCAAGGCAGCCCAAGGGGCCCCCAAGCGGTCCTAGACAGCCCTAGATGACCCCAAGACGGCCCGAGAGGGCCTCAAGAGCGCCCAAGAGCGCCCCAAGAGCGCCCCAAGAGGGCCCCGAGAAAGACCCAAGAATGGAACCACGAACTGACAATCCGAGCTCTCCGCCCCAGAAAGCCTCCCAGAAGGCCCCGAAATGCTTTTCTCGGCTACGGCCGTCTGCTCCGCGTTACGACTGCGCGGCAAGCCGCTTCCGGCCTTCTGGAGGCTTTGCTCCCAGGCGTCTCGTTCCTGCTTCTCCTGTTTTGTCAGCGGTCGGTGCTCACGCCCGCAGGAACCATTGCAATTCTGGGGGCCTCGGCTGCAGGCGCAACAAACTCGACTCTCGCTCTTAGACGGAGGGTTGCTGCTATCGCGCCCGCCCTGATTCTTAGGCTGGTCAACTTTCCCACTCATGCTATCGCCTCTGCCTTTGCCTCTCTCCATCTTGTCTCCCCTGCCTTTGCCCCTCGAATCACCCTTGCCTCCCCGGCCCCTCCCGGACGGCCCTCCCCCCGTGCGGCGGCCTGGAATTGTCCACGTTTCTGTCGCGGCGCGAACGTCGCTTTCTTGGGGTGCAGGTACTGACACTCATGCCGACCAAGTGGACATCGCCCCTTCTGCCAACGTCGGCAGATGACGGATTTCTTAAGCCTCCCATCTTCATGGTAATTGAATCCTTGTTCCCATCACCTGTCCTTCCGCCACTGGGTTTCACTCCACGCTTGTTTATTTGCTGCTTTGGGGTTTTTCGATTATCCTCTCCTCGATCATCCAGCATCTGCTTGGCGATCATGCCCAAGAGCCATTCATAGGACTTCATGCCCGTTCCGTAAGGGTCGTTGCTATGATCGTACATAGCAAGGGTCATGGTCATACATGGGCACTTCTTCATCTGTTTGTAGAAGTGGTTTTGAATGGTATGAAGGATCTGTGGGGCTTCCCCGTTTCTTGCGTCACCCTCATCCATTCGTCATAGAAGTGGTAGAGGTCTCGGTATGCCTCTTTGCCCTCTCCTTTGATCTGGATGGCCATGAGGTCTTCGTAGGTATACACCTGTCCATGGTCCTCTCGAGTGGTGACGTGGGCTCGGGCAATGCGGAGGATCGATCTGCCCGTGAGCAATTTCCCATCCTGCAGTTGTTTGGAGTCAGCGCGGTCGACCTCGTTGGCGAGGTGTCGAAGAGCGTGGGAAGCGTTCGGATCCCTTTGGGTCTTGTTGAATTTCGCAATGAGATCTGCCGCTATGCGTATATCAAGGTTCCCAAAGTATGGGCCTGGGCCCTTCAACGCCTTGGCTTTCACCGTTTTGGGGTCGAGAGCCTCGGTTACCCACATTGTCGCCAAAACATGGTCCTGCTGCGAACATGAGGCCACTGCCCGAATGACGGACTTCTTCCACATACGAAAGGTGCCCGCGTCTGGCAGGGGGTCCAGGGTAACTTCGTCGATCCTATCCGCCGCAACCCATGGGGTCGCGGCCGGAACCAGTCCCCCATATTCTGGGAAACCCGGACCTCCGCCTCCTCCAGGAGGGCCAGGGGGTGGTGGACCACCCCCCCCCGAATTGTCCTCACCGGCGTTTTGGGCTAAGGCATATCGGCTGGTTATCTGGTTTGCGACCTCTTCATCTTCTTCCTCGGAGCTATCATCATCCCCATCACTGGAATCTTCCTCCTCGGAATCGTCGTCTCCATCGGGATCATCGCAATCGCCGTCGCCATCGTCATCGCTTCCATCACCAGGGTCGTCGCCCCCAGGCGCACTTCCGATGCCACCCTTCTCTCCTCCCGTCTTATCGCCTTCACCGTTAGCATGGCCCTGGCGAAGGGGCTCGTCGCCGCCCCCTACGAGATCCCCCGCAGTAACCGTGGTTGTCTTCGGCCGGGCAGGCGTCGCGCACCCCGGGGAGGAATGTCGGCGGTCCCTCCTGTTTCTGCTTTTTCTGTTCCTCCTTCTGCTTTTGCGCCTCGCTGGGGACCAACTCGAGGTGGTCGCGATGTTTCTGTTTGGCTTTCTTCGCGCTGAGTTCTGATTATTTCATCAGCGCTTCGGCATTCTCTCGCATCTCGTCAGCTTGAGCACGTGTAACCTCTTCCATTCTAAGCGCACGCAGTTCAGCACTTTCCTCAAGCTCGCGCATGCGACGCAGGGCTATGGCCTCGGCCTGAGCCACAACTTCGCCTCGGGACCGCTTGACCTCTTCCTCTTCTAGCATCCTTTTCCTCATCATGGTTTCTCCTTATTCCTGCCGTTCTCTCAGCGTGGCCTCGTGGTCACGTGCCCGGTCGTCTTCGCACTGTCGACAGCGCTTCATCACCCAATCGTAGTGCTGTGCGCAGAACGACCGTTGGCAGCGCTCACACGTGCACGGGGCATCAGGCATGTTGCATACGAAGCATCGGGCATCGCCAGACATGGCCGGCCTGGATTGCGAACCCTCTCGCTGGGACATTGCCCCGCCGGTCGATCGAATACGCGTTGCGGTCGCCGAGACCGCCCACCTCACCGTGCTCGCCATGCCCTGCAGGCCCCCCTGCACCATTTGCAACGCCTGTTGCCGGTACGTCAGCTCACGTTGAGCTTCCCACTCTGGCACAGTCGAAGCAGCTTCCCTTTGGTAATGATGTTTTGCTGCCTCGATTTCCAAGTGAGCCTGCATCTCGGCACTTCGCATGGCCTGAATTGCCGCTTCCGCCTCGATCCTCGCGCCGGCATGGCCGGCTTGGGAAGTCGCCACGACGCGTTGAGCACGTTGGTGCATGGACCTCAGCTCTGCCGCCCGGCGAGTGGCCGATTCCTGTTCCTCAAGAGCCCCAGCCCTTGCTCGCAGTAGCGCTTTGGCCCCCCCACGGGCCCCCCCCCGGATTGCCATCGCGGATTCCGAGACTAGCTTGAGTTCAGCATGTATGTTGGCAGCGCCAGCTTGTGATTCCCTGGCCTCATTCTCGAATCGTAGCTGCATTGTCTGCGCGTTGCGAAGGGTAGACTCAGCCGCCCTTTGTGCGTTGACGGCTTTCTCCTCCAGGTGGCGTTTTTTTTCCAGCAATAGACATCACTATGATCTGCTCCGCTTTGGAGACCGACTGTCCATGCGTCGTAGTAGCCTCCTGGAGCTTCAGACGGATGTGCAATCAGTTCGATTTGCCTTTTTTTCTGATTAGCTTCCATGTCCGCCATCATGGAGCGCACTGTTGCGATCTCATAGAGGCGTTCTTGTGCTCGCTGATGTTGCTCATCCCCTGCTGTTGCTCCCACTCGTGGTTTTTGTAGGCAAAGCAGTTGCGCCGTTTCGGATGCAAACACTCATGGCACAAGTAGCTCAGATTGCACAGAGAGTATTGACATGAACAGCCTCGGCATACAGGTTTCTGGCACTGTCGGTCGGTCGCTCTGCCCCGACAGTAGCTCTCGGGACCTTCTGCTCAATCTGGCCCGCGGTGGGCACAGGTTTCTCTCATCGTAAATCGGGACGTCAATGACCTCGAGAAGGATGAGACGCGGCGCGACCCCCTTGAATTGCGGCTACGACCGCCCTTTCCCGACCGTGACCTCTGAGAGAGTAAGCTCGGCAAGTCAAAGAGCTGCCTCCCGCGGGATCTGGCACGAGGAACTGGAATGGGCTCGTCATGGACGCCCGAAACACCAGGCTCAGTCTTTGGACGCTTCTTATATGGGGAATGCTTTATGTCTATCGGATCTTCTCTCGGGGTCTCCCCACGCCGCGCATCTGTCGCGGCCCCCCCGGATGAGGTCCCCAGGTCTTCCGCGCGGGTGCCGTCACCTACAAGGCTCACACTCTCTGCCGCACGTCGGACATGGTCCGTGGCACGCCTCGTCGGCGTGCCTTCAGGGGTCGTTGTCTCGAGGATCTCCGATGAGCTCGATAGGGGAAACGCCTCCTTCTTATTGGTCGGGGTCTTGACATCACCTTCCTCGTCGGAGGAGCTGGAGTTCACGACGTAGGCTTGCGCGACATTGTCGGACAATGGGTTGCGTGGGCGACCTTTTCCTCCAGACCATTCCTCTTCCTCATCTGATTCGCCATCGGGGAAAGGCGGACGCGGCCGTCCACGGTCGAATGGGGCGCCGTCATTTCGCACCAGGTCGCTGGCAGTGGAAGGATCACGAATGAGGGCGCCAGGGTTCTTCGACACCAGCTTCAGGATGGCTTTGTCGTCCCGCTTGGCAGGGGAAAGCTGACGTGCGGATGCGACGGAGCTTCCCAAAACCATCTTATCTGGTTCTTGGATGCGTTGAGAGGTCGACTGCTTCGGTCCGTCGCCTTGAACCTTGTGCTTTCCTATATTGGTAGGTTCAAGCTTACGTCCCATCTTCTTTTCGTTTTGCGAGAAGGTGATCTTACTTGCCCCAAGGCGGCCGACATGGTCGGTCGTCCTTTGACTGGAACTTTCGGCTGATAACCCATCTTTACCCAATTTAAGCCCAACAGGGCTCAAATCATCAGGTAGCACTGGTTGTAATGTTGGGGTCCATAGTAGCGGGTCCAGGGACATGGCGGAAACTCTGCTCTTCTTTGAAGCGAAAATCATTGATTGTACTACGGTGTTGGCCCCATTTTGGCGTCCTGATGGGGGTCGCGCTCATCTTCCTTCATGGCAAAATCATTGATTTTACGAAGGTTTTGGGCTCATGTTGTCCTTCTCCTTTGTGCTTCTGAGGAGGTCGCAAGAGGCCCCCAGATGGCCCCAAGAGGCTCCCAGGAGGCTCCCAAGAGGCCTCCAAGAGACCCCCCAGAGGCCCCCAAGCGGCCCCAAGAGGCCTCCAAGAGGCCCCCAACAGGCCCCCAAGAGGCCTCAAGAGGCCCCAAGAGGCCCCCAAGAGGCTCCCCAGAGGCCCCCAAGAGGCCCCCAAGAGGCCCCAAGAGGCCCCAAGAGGCTCCAAGAGGCCCCCAAGAGGCCCCACGAGGAGCCCGAACGACTCACACCAGGACGAGGGGCCCGAACGACTCACACCAGGACGAAGGGCCCGAACAACTCACACCACGAGAAGCCCGAACGACTCACGCCAGGACGAAGAGCCCGAACGACTCCAACCACGACGAAGAGCCCGAACGACTCACACCAGGAAGAAGGGCCCGAACGACTCACACCAGGACGAGAGCCCCGGAGATATGCGGGGGCAGGCGGAAACACGCCTGACAAACACGACTGTCGGCATGCTTCGCAAGAGTTGCTGTTTTGAGATGGGCTGGTGGGGATACGCGAAGCGTGAAGAATTTAGGCAAAGCGCGAGCGGGGGCGCGCGCGGGTCCTTTTGCCGATCCGAAATAGCTTCGGTCAAGTATATGTTCAAGCAAGGTTGTATATGTACATAAACGGCGGCAGGGAGCGTATGGTAACGACTCCTTCAGCCTCTGCAATTCACCAGGCCCGACGATACAACACGGTGGTCAGAACCCATGTCAAGATAGCTTCTCGGTCGGCGCTGCGACTAAATCTGGCTGGAAACAGAAAGAAACAGAACGTCCACCAGGTACGCATGGAGTCGTTGGAACGAATTCCAACTTTCGTCGCAATCAATGAACACTCATCTAGAAAATCAGCCAAAATGAAGGTTCATTGAGTGTTGAAGTCCAATTGAGTGTTGAAATCCCTTCAAATGATCGCTTTGCGGCCCGTACGCCTTGCCATGTCTTTGGACAGGTGCTGGTAACAAGCGAGCAACTCATCATGACCATGTCCGGCATGAGGCAAATGTACACAAAGGATCGTTAGCCAAACTCGTCCTACATTCAAGCCGGCAGCAAGTAATCTCCCTCCATGTCCAGGCGTATGGCCCCTGAATTGGCATGCATGTGGCATGCGTCATAAGGCATACATGATCCACCATCCGCCATCCAGTATCGTCCACCAGCCATCGCCAAACATGCACATCCATCATCGACATCCACATCAGGAACATCGACGTCCACCTTCAGCTTTCGAGCATCGCCACCATCGTCATCTTCGCCGTCACTCCTCAACCTCTTTCCGAAAATCTCCCGGCTCCGTGCCTCCACCACCTCCGCGATCAGCCTGTATGGGTGCGGGAGGTAGTCCACGGCGCTGTCGGGATCGACCTTCGACCACCGGCTGGCCAGCATGGCGCCGTGGTGGTCGGCCCGAGGCCCCGCCTGAAGGGAGCCCGCGCGGCAGGACGAGAGCGGTCTCCCCCATCGGTCTCTGGAGGAGGATCGCGTGTTCGATCATCCTCCATCCTCATCCTCATCCTCGTGTGGACGAGAAGGGAGTCATCATCCTCATCCTCATCAATCCGGCCCGGGACCATGAAAAATACATCGGGGGCGACAAGCTACCCCTGGTGAAGTGGCCGAGACCGCTGGGAGCGCAGTTCAAGAAATACACTGTCGGATGTCGCGGCGCGCACAAGGGGGTGGCGCGAGGGGGGGAACCTCCTGAGAAGGAGGGGGAACGTCTAAGAAGGCAGAGGCCCTCTTTGAAGCCCTCCCAGCTTCTGAGAAGCCTTCTCAGACGCCTCGAGGCCCCTCTAGAGAGGCCACTGCCTTCTTGGAAGCTTCCCGCCTTCTTTGAAGACCACCCCCCTCGCGTCACCAGCCTGTGCCCGCCACCACCAAACGAAGCCCGAGCCAATGGCGTCGCAAGATTTCACCGCGTCGCCGATGGGATCGGCGATGCATGGGCGGCGGCGATATGGAGAAGATCGGAGTCCAAGTCGCGCCGAACCGCCCATGCATCGGCGATGCAACAATGCAGTGCGATTCTCCGCACCCGTCTTCAGTGCCCCTATTTGGGCGGCATGGAGGTCCTCCTTCTCCCCCGCCCACGACTCCCTGGCACGAAACCCCCAGGATCCGCGTTTCATCCTCCGTCTTTTCGTTGACGGTCCCAGGGTCCGTGGAGAGCCCCCAGAGTCTGAAAACGGCGAACACACGCCAGAAGACACGCCTCCTCGGGGCCCGTTTGCTTCGTAGCGAACTCCCTGCCCCACAGACCGCGGAGGCACGGTACTGACCCGGGCCACAGCAACAATGCAGACCCGGGGCAGTCAGGCTCTGCAGGATCCTGCGAGATCCTCCAGGACCCTGCAGGATCCTGCGCGCCAACCTGAGCCAATGCAACCCTGGCGTCGCAGGATCCTGCAAGATCTGGCGCTAGGGCTGCTCCACGTTTGCACTGGCCCCCGTCTCTGCCAGCTCGAGGTGCCAGAGCCCGCCGTTTCCCGTCCAACGCCCGGCCAACCCCTGGAGGGCGTGACCAGGCCAGGGGCGAAGGCCGTTGCAACCCGCTTGTCATGCGGCGACCCTCTCCGTCCTCCTCGCTCTCTCCTCGCCCTCTCTTCGCCTTCTCCTCCTCCTCCTCATTCTCCTCCTCCTCCTTCTCCTCCTCCTCCTCCTCCTCCTCCTCCTGTTCCTCCTCCTCCTCCTCCTCCTCCTCCTCCTCCGCCTCCTCCTCCTCCTCCTCCTCTTCCTCCTCCTCCTCCTCCTCCTCCTCCTCCTCCTCCTCCTTCTGGTCGTCCTCCTTCTCCTTACCCTCATCCTGCGTCTCCTCGTCATTATCTTCCTTCGCCTCGTCCTTCTCCTTTTGCTCCTCGTACACCTTACTCCTCGTCCGCCTCCGTCCTCGTCCTTGATGATCCTTCTTCTTCTCTTGAGGTTGCCTTCTAGCCGCCTCATCGTCCGAATTCCTCCTTTGGGATCCTCCATTGGGGCCGCGGAGCCCTGTTGGAGAGGGTCTGATTACCGCGGACGCCCTGCCCCAGCCGCAGCAGGGACTCAGTGCGAGCGCAGCGGCATGTGCAAGCTGTGAGCGCAGAATAGGAGGACAAGGGTGAGGAGGACGAAGGAGGAGGAAGGAGGAGGAAGAAGAGCAAGAGGAGGAAGAGGAGGAAGAGGAGGAAGAGGAGGATGAGGACCAGAAGGAACGCATGTCCAGTAGCGTCCCCCACGAAGCGGCGTGTATTAATACGACGTGGCCAAGCGGCGTGACAGCCTGCGCACGCGACCGCTGAGCCAGAGGGACAGAGAAATGTACGAAGTCCCGAACTTGGTAAGGCCGTCCCGCGCCTCACTGCATGGCCCATTATCCCAGCCCTCCCATCAGTGACGTGGACTGGTAGGATACGGTTCTATTCACATAGCTTGGGAACATCACACGCGATCTGATCCCGTTGGAGATGGCCGTGTAAATTCAAGACGACGGGATACAAAAAACTGGCGCATCATATTTTTTCACTCGGCTGATGCCGCATCTGGCTCTACTTCCCTGGATGTAACAGCTCTACTTACCATATGCTTGGCACCGGCGCGCCTGCTATCCAGTGTGGCGGCCGAATCCGAACTTGCAATCGGGGCGTCAGAGACGGCCTAACAAAACAATCAGCACGCAGAAGAGAGATGCGGAAGCTAACAAAAAACAGCAAAGGAGTTTGGCTGGCAGCGGCATGTTCAAGTCCCGTGGGCTTGCTGCAACCACTTCGTAAGCGGGCGAGGGCCGAAAAGCGAGTCCACTCCAGCTCGAGGGGGGGGGGTGCTGTAGGACGCCGCCCATTGGCAAGGGCAGGACGTGGCGTGGCACGAATTCATGAATGGATCAACTTGTAAGCGCAAATCTCTTGCGCCAACGACACCAAGACTATTGATCACGCAGCTCACCCCTATGAGATGATGAGTCGGAAAGCGAACGTGACTGCACCGTCAGTGCACAAGACAAAAAAATCGGGCACCGCGCAATAGCTTCAGATGTGGGCAGCTCGAGGTAGTTCCAGCACCAGCCGTGATGATGTCCTGTGGTTGGTAGCAGTTGAAAGGTCTGAACTGAACGGGCCCCGAGAACATGTCAAGGAGGGGGGGTCGGAACAAACTTGCTCAAAATCAGCGCCCACACCCCTCCCTGAGTCCACCTGGTGCCATCTTTCACTACTGACCGCACCCGGAGGCCGGAAAGGAGAAAACACGCGAACACCGCCTCGAACCCGGAACCTCGGACCTCGCCCCCTCTTCCTGCCCGCCCGAACCTTGGCTGGGCCACCGCAGACCCCCAGCCGGCTCCAGTCCTGTGGTACTTCGCGGGGCCAGCCCGCGAGGGATCCACGCGGTGCGGCAGCGGCACACGAAGGGACCCTGCCTCGGCGCCGGCCACCAGAGACAGCTCGGCACAGTCCGCGCTGACGTCCAGCTCGACGCTCCCCACGTCGGCGTGGACCGGGAGCTGGACGTCGGAGGCGGCCAGGGGGTCCGAGCTGGTCCCAGACATCTGGCGTCGCGAATAAATCGAGACAAAGTTTTGTCCTCGGCCTCTCGGTGCCCTCACTGGGTTTCGGGACCATGAAAAAAAAATACTCGGATGAAAAACCGGCCAGGGAGGAAGTGGTCGAGAAGTCGGGGGCCGCGTCTCGAAAAAATCCAGGCGCTGGGTGTCGGGGATGGGGCCCCGAAGAAAATCGGTCAAGAAGGTGGGATGAAAGCACATCGCTCAAATCAACCCCTGGACCGCTCGTGAAATCCGTCTGGTGCAGTAGCGCCCGAAAACAAACCAAGACGGCCCAACAAGGCCCCGAGACCGCCCAAGAGGCCCCCAAGGGCACCAAAAGGGCCCCAAAAGGGCCCCAAGAGGCTCCCGAAAGGGGCCCCAAGGGGGCCACAAGAGGCGCCCAAGAAGCTCCCAAGTGGCACCCAAGAGGACCAAGAGAACTCCAGGAATACTCCTAAGACAACCCCACGATGGTAAAATCAATGAGAGCTCTCAACTTTTTGAATGTTTCTCGTCGTCGCCGTCGTCGTCGTCGTCGCCCCCTTCAGGGTCGGCGGCACCTCCAGCAAGACCTTCGCGATCATTCTCTGAACCCCTCCTGGAGTCCGTCTGCTGCAATTCTTCACCCCAGATCTCATGTTCGCGGTCCCGGGGCGGAGAAAAAGCCAAAAGGCCTCGTCGAACCCGCGGCACCTCGAACCTGCCCCCACACACCCCTCCGGCTGGTCGAAACCGGCGCTGGGCGACCCCAGACCCCCAGCTGGCTCCAAGCTGGACGGACAGCACTAGGAGCTCCGCCACCACGGAGATGGCGTGGCGCCAGGGCGCCTGCCGCGGCACAGGGCCGGCCCCTTTTGCGCGACGAGGGTCCCACGTGGCCTCCCCCGCCGCCGCAGCCTCGGCGACGCCGCCCTCGCCTCCTGCCGCCCGACGCTCCTCCGCCGCGCCCGCACCTCTGGAGGAAAATTGCACGAGCCAAAAAAACTCTCGGCCGCGCGGAGTCCTCGCATCGGCGCCAAAGTTATGTTGCTCCCATCGTACCTAAGAACCACATCCCAGAAATACTGTCGAGCACCCAGAAAAGTATCGAAACGGCGTCGAGCGAGCATCGCCTCCCAGGGCCAGACACGTGAAAAACGTCAAGTGTTGGTACTTTCTTGGTGCTCGAGATTCTCTGGTGATCAAGGCTACATTAGGTTGGAACATCATAACGCCAGAGGCGCCGCCAGGGGGATCCCAGCGCAGATGCAGGAAAACCGCACGGAGCTCCGAGAGCTTCTGCCTAATTAGGCCGTCTTCTCTTCTTCGAGCCTTCCGCGGCGGCGGGATCCGAGGCCGCCGCTGCCGCGCCCGCGACCGTGGGCTCCCTCGGACAGTCCCGGCTCGCGCCCTGCGGCACCGCGCGCCCCGCCGCCGCCGTGAGCTCGGGGTGCCACCCCAGCCTGGCCGTCTGCGCCTGCCACAAGGAGCCGCCGTCCGCCACCGTGCCCCCCAAAGGGCACGTACAAGGAGCCGAGACATCCCCTGACCTCCAACGTCTCGACGAGCTCGATGTGCGGAAGTTGTTCGCAGGCCTCGGCTTCTGGGGGGGCCCTCACCGGGCCCAGGGACCGTCCGAAAACGACTCGGAATGAACAGCCAGCCCTGGAGAAGAGGTCCAGACCTCCGGGGACCCCGTATTGAGAGACTCGAGACATCGGGCATCTGGATCTGGCTGCTCGAAGAAATCGAGCCGGCTGGTCTCTGCCTCTTCGACCCTGCGGAGGCTGGCTCCTGGCCCCAGGACCATCAAAAAAGCGACTCGGGATGAACAGCATGACCCCGTGGGACATGTCCTCCTACAAGCGGACTTCGGAAGAAACATAACAAATAATTACAAATAGTCCAAAACAGTCTAAAGAGAACACGAAACACCGTCAGCAGAACACGAAACACCGTCTAAAGAGAACACTCTTCTTGAATATTCCTCCTGTAGAAAGACATGCCAGACTCAAGTCCCGTCAGAAAAAAACGAAACGCCGCATGTCTGAGAGCGGCGTCCAGGTGCTGTCTGTCTGGTCTTCTGCGGTCTTCTGAGGCCCCCCCTCTCCTGGCGTCGAGCCGCGTGCACCACCTCCCCTCCCGCAGCTTGCCAGGTGCCCCAGAGCTACCCAGCCAGTCTCCAGCGCTTCCAGGACGACCCAGGAAGGACACCTAAGTCCCCAAGAGGCTGCACTCGCGCCGTCGCGCCTTCGCGCCGCCCTCCTTGGAGAAGGGCAACTGCTCTGGCCCAGACCGCGACACGCGAAGCGCCACTTTCTCTTTGCGCCTCCGCGGGTGACCTGGCCCGTCCCGAGAAGTCCGCCAGAGGCCCCGAGACGTCCCCGACCCAGACATCCGATCTCTCGATCTTTGTCACTGCGCGGTCCCTGGGAGTCCCGACCCGTTCTTCGGGACCGGCTTCGCATCCCAAGTCCTATTCGACGGTCCCAGGGGCCCAGCACGGGCCCCTGGAGGCTCAAGGCACGACCCGAAAAACCTCCCGACTCGCCCCGCAAGAGGCCCCAAGCAGCCCCAAGACGGCCACGAGGACGGCGCAGTGGGACGTAACCCAGGCCGTCCAAAACTTTTGGTTGTTTCGTCATGAAAAGACAGCACGCCACGAAGATCGCCAGATTCCGAACCGACGGGAAGACTCCAAGATGCCTGGGACCCACGAGATCTGAGATTCGAGTGCAGCGAGCTCGCGGCTCTCATAGCTACAGCAGTCATACATGACATAAGAAAAAACGTAAACGATTGCTACAGTTGTCACGCATAACAGGAGGAGGGACGTAAACGCACAAGCAGTGGCCCCGTAATGTAGAGTCCACACCACACTGGGCAGCCGAGGACCATCCCCAAATGGGGGCCCAGCGCAGATCCAAGAAATCCGCGCGGACCTCCGAAAGTGTATGCTGTTGCCGGTGTTGTCTTCTTCGACCTCTGGCGAGCGCCTGGGAACCCCGAAAAACCGTCGCTGGCACACTCGTGTGGCCCTCTGGGCCGTGGGGCAATCGACAGTCACGTGCTGTGGCGGGCCCTTTTCTCAACTGGGGAGGGGAACTGATGCAGCCCTCGCAGGATCTGGAGGAGAGTGGTGCCACATGTTGCGGCTCTCTGCGCAGCATGGCGAAGCGAACGCCCGAGTCGTGCCCGCTCCGCTAGGGAGCCCGCGTGCCCATCAGGGCAGGGCGCGGAGGCCGTGGCCTCCACAAATGTAGTACGTGCGCGAACTCAACGTGAAAACCACCGTTCGGAAAAAAATGATGATGCCGAGATTGTTTGTTTGTGAGCTGCTCCGCTTCGCTCGAAAGGGTGAACGGGTCTTTTCCCGAGTTGTTGCCAATCTCTGAGCCCTGCGGAGGACCGCTGTCACGTGCTGCTTCCCCGTTGAGCCTGCGGAAGAGCGAGTCACATGTCGTGGAGTCCAGGGACGGCGAGCTGTCACATGATGCGGCATTCCAGGAGCTTGTCCAGGGGTCGCAGCACAGAGTGCTGCGGGCGTGCCAGCATGGCGGTGGAACTTGCCGCAGGCGTCTGGATAGCAGATCGCGTGGCACGAGCGTGCATACTGGGCAGCCTCCTTGGTCTCACGCCATGCAATCTTCTGTCTCGATCTGGGGCTACCCTTGAAAGCCCTGTAGGCATGCTTAACATATTGAGCGGAGCAGTTTGCATGGGAAACGCTGCTGGTCGAGATCTCGTCGTAGAGTTCACAACAGCGACGGTAAGCCTTTGCCGCTAGAGCATGGTCCATCCAAGACCGTGCGAGCTGATTTCGAGCGAAGGCTATACCGATCCAAACTGGTAGAAAGGAGCTGCAGAGCAGCTTCTCCAGCAAAGGATACAGCGTGGTCAACCAAGCAGGTTCCCTTGTCGGAGGACCATACAACTCTTCGCAAGCCTCACGCAGGGACGCGTCCTGCTCCAGTTCGCGGGCCTTGCTCAGAACAGCCTCGGCAACTATCTTCTCTACTGATTGTGCAAGCGCATTGAAGGCGTCGAGTGCGTGCCCAAGCTGTGATGGATTGATTTGGGCTGTGGCTCGCGTGAGCTGGTCCATAAGAGGTTTCGCTTTGGCTACTGGGAGCAGAACCTCCTCCACCCTGCATCGGGCACACGTGCAAGCAAACCCATAACCAATCCCGCACTCGCCACTGAGTTCTCCTTGTCGAGTCTGCAATGGCCGAGTCGAGCTGATATAGGTGTCATAAAGCTCGCTACCAGCCTTGAGCGGCCGCGTAGTGCGACAGAGCATCATATCGCCGACAAAGACGTGCTCCACATTCGCTCGGCACGAATGGTTCATGAACGAGGGTAACAACCAAACACCACATATGTCATCAGACATGGGCTGACCATTTTCAGACATCGAGTCGCGCGAATGCATGTTGTGAGACAAGATCCTCTTGATGCGCTCAACGTCAAGCTCTTGGGCGGCGACTTCCTCTCGCAACGACTCCCGCTTCTGTGGCCGCCCCTCTATGTTGAGCGATTCAGGCACAGCCTCTCCTCCATTGAACCCGTCGTAGAGACAAAAAAATAAATCTGCCTCTGCCTGAGTACCAGAGCGTAACCGCGCAACCGCGGCGCGTAGCATGTTCTTCTTCTGGTCAAAGACAAAAGCTTTCTGGGCGAAAACGAGCTCGCCTCTGCCCATGTCCCCCTCGACGACAAGACCACGACCCTTTCCAGGGATGAGGCGAACCCTACAAAGGCGGTGACAGAAAGAGGCGGTGGGAAGCACTAGAGACTCCAAGCCTCCAGCTGGCTTTCCAGAGGTAAGGCCAGGAGGGTCTGCCCTGTAGAGCTCATCCCACTGATACTCACCATGCAGCTGCTCTGCCACGTGCTGCAATGCCACCTTCCGGCCGCTCTCACAACTTTGCTTGAGGCGCGCGTGAACCCCTATTAGAAGAACAGACAACATAAACAACATTTCTCTCAGGTACATGCGGATTTCTTGGATCGGCGGTGGACCCTCCTCTCTGGCGCGCGGAGCGCGCCAAGGGTGGCGCCGGAGGCGCCGACAAGGGGGCCCAGCGCCGATCCGAGAAATTCGAGGGGACCTCCGAGAAATTATGCTGGCGTCGTTGTTTGTTCTTCGACCTGTGCTGCCAGTACACAGGGAGGCGGCCTTCGCAAAAGAGTCGGCACTCCGCTGGTAGAGTCCCACTGCATCCTCGCAGAGGCCTCGCTTGTAAAGCACTTGCGGATTCCACGGGTCCAGACCTGCGGCAGTCTCTGCGGCAAGGAGGTGCTTCAAATGGAGCCCCGAGGGATGGACATGATGGTGACCGCAAGCGGGAACAACCATGTGACCTCAGCAGATTGAGCCAGAACGACTCGAGCCGCGAATGGCACAGGAGGGCCTTCCGAACTGTCTGGAAGGGCACCGTGAGGGCCCAACAGGCTCCCAAGAGCACGCCGAGTCCCGAGAG